>VDFB02115433.1:0-31335 GCA_007258455.2 Sequoia sempervirens | reverse complement strand
CCACTAGTGTTGCTAGCATGTTTAACATGCAAAACCGAGATGTAGCTGATAGTTTTGTTGCCAAATTTTTCTATGCTAATGCTATACCATTTCATGTGGCACACTCTGCATTTATTAAACAAATGTTCAAAGATGCACTTGTTGTTGGTCCTTCATATGTTACCCCTGGAGATCATAAGTTACACACCTCACTCCTTGATAAGGAGTATTCCAAAGTGAGTATAATGATGGAGGAGATGAGACAAGTTTGGATAAAGGATGGTTTCTCTAACATTATGGATGGGTGGATCGATATTAGACATTGACCGCTCATCAATGTTATTGTCATATGTTCAGTAGGCTCTTATTTTCTTAAGAGTTGTTGATTGTTCAGGGAAGAGGAAGGATGCAAGCTTCCAATTTCAGATTTTGAAGGATGTTGTAGAAGAGGTTGGACCCTCTAATGTTGTACAAGTAGTGACTGATTCAGCTCGTGTATGCAAGCTAGCTGGCTTAATGGTGGAAGGTGCTTATAAGCACATTTTTTGGATCCCTTGTTGTGTTCATGCGTTGAACAACACATTGAAAGACATTTGAAAAATAAATTGGGTGAAGGAAGTGGTGTTAGAAGCTAGAGGCATTTAAATGTTTATTTGCAATCATCACACATTACTTGCTTTGTTTAGGACTTTTTCGAGGAAGGATGTAATGTCCCCTTTTCCTGGGTAGTGTTTTGACGCAGTGGTTAGTCTACCAACTGGTTCCCGTAGGCTAACAGGGTGTTCAGGGGACCCCTTTGAGGGTGATCTCTGGTTCTTTAGTAGGCCTTTCGGTATTTATTTCGGTACTCTTTAGCTCAATGTTCCAATTTATTTGTGGCGTGCCTTCTAGAGGCCATTCTAGACACTTTGACACACACTTACTATTTTTAGTAAGTCACTTGGATGTGTTGCTCATACTTACTATTTATAGTAAGTCATGGGTATGGTCAACTGGCGGAGTTACTACTTTTGGCATGATGGTGCAATTATATCCTAGAGTTATTTTCGTTAATATTGGTCATATGCATTTAATATTAATAACGTCAAATAATAAAGTTAAATTAAATAATTTAACTTTATACCTTATTAAAATATATTAAAAGAGGACTTTATATTTAAAAGGATATAAGTGATTTTAACATGCACTTTATAATATAAAGTTAAGTGCCAATTTAAAGGGAGATATAAATGACTTTTTAAAGGGATGTTATTTTATTAAGTGTTCATCAAAATTAATAGAATGAAAGGTGGGAAATGAAAATAAATGAAATGAAATGAAATGAAAATGCAAATTGAGCATGGAAATATAAAAGGGCAATGAAAGCTCATTTTGCACATTCATTGCTGAAAAAATTATTTGTAAAGGGTTTTTGCAGGAGACTGAAGAGTCTGGAAACACTTGGTTTTTGAGGATGAAACCCCTCAGCAAGAATAGCTCGGTGTAGGAGTGAAAGATCTCCCAAGTGTAATGTCCCCTTTTTAGAAAACCCTAAATCTTACCCTAGAATCACAAGATGGGTGTAGTTAGAGTTATGGTTCACCAATTAGATGCTTTAAGAAAGATGAATCCTAGTTTAGGTCTTGCAACCATGTTAGATGATATTGAAATATAATTCATATAATCAAAATGTATATAACCAATGTTTTATCTACTAAATCATGTAAACATCTAACTATTTCAAATATAAGCCACATAATATCATAATGCACATTGGAAGCTAAACCATAATGGGGCTAGGACGAGGAGCATGATAGGTCCGCCCAAAGCTATCCACACCAAGCCCAAGAGAAGATATACCATCCCCCTTGGCCCTCATGTGGCACTCACAGTCATCCAACATGGAGTGGTCTACTTGGTGGACAACTTGTACCTACATTCCCTACCCTTGCTGACTTATCCATCCCTCTTATGATTGAACCACTCCCTTCAATTCATCTTGACAAACAATCCTTGTAGAGGTTGGGGAAAAGGCTACCACAGGAGGCCCATAGACATCCTCTCCCCAGGCCCATA
The DNA here is from genome assembly GCA_007258455.2 of Sequoia sempervirens. Taxonomy (NCBI): domain Eukaryota; kingdom Viridiplantae; phylum Streptophyta; class Pinopsida; order Cupressales; family Cupressaceae; genus Sequoia; species Sequoia sempervirens. Next base: position 29,301 of record VDFB02115433.1, on the reverse strand, counting down.
GGCGGATATCATCCCCTATCTCCAAGTGGCACACACAGTCATCCATCATGGAGTGGCGTACATAGGAAGAAGTCTACTACCTGCTCAACCTATTGGTATCTCCCCCTTTCCTCCTCATGATTGCTCGATGAGTAAAAAAAATATAAAATATATCAATAAGAAAGATATCATTACACAACAATCATGATAGAGCATACCACAATATCTATTAAAACATAAGATTGCTATATGCATATCAGCAGATGTAATAATTAATTCTGATCTGCTTGTTGTTTGATCTCTTTTACTAGTCTGCAAATATAGGCTGCCTAAATGTAAATATCTTTCTGCCAAGGATTTGATCTGTTTTAATATATAAAAGATATTGCTTAAAGAGAAACAAATAGATTGAGTTAGATGAACAATTGCTAATAAGGATTACTAATTGCTGCAAGCACCATTATTGCATAATCGTATATTATATATATACAAGAAATTATACTTACTTCCCTTTATTTGACTTCATATGTCTCTCGTGCCTCTTGATATTCTGCTCTAATCCCAAATGATCTTCCATTTATTTCCTTCTGCTGTTCTTATTCAGATTCCTGATTTATTTCTACTCATTCCCATCCCTATTTCCTATATGTCAGACTTTCTATTTATTCTTGTCTCTTCTCTTTCTGTTTCTACCTCTGCTATTCTGTCCTCATTGGCTTTTCATAGATCTGCCTTATAATCTAATTATATTATATTATTAAACCTCCTTCAATGCGCCTCTCCTTTCAAAATGTCCCCCCTTAAATATCCTACGAGTAAGTGAGAAGCTGCACCCCTTTCAATGGTGGTGTCTTTTGAACAACTATGTTTCTTTAATCGCTGCCAATGCCTTTTCAAAGAGACACGCAACCGTAGATTATTATTTGCTGTCCCCTGGTTAATATAATTCTGGCTGATGCTACTTTCAGGAATTCGATGCATTGTGGATGTAGTAAGAATTGCTTCATTTATGGTTTAAATATAGTTGCTTTTGGAGTATCACTACCTTGTTTAGAAATCACTGCATTCAGTATTTATATTAGAAATAAATATTTCTATGGGATATACATATTAATATTTATTCATTTACTTGAGACATGAATACTATTGGTATTTTTACAAATGTTTATTGTTATAATAATTTACAATTAACAATATTAATTAGTTCAGTTTCGTATTGTTATAATAATGATTTTATGATTATAATGTTATCTATGATAATTATAATAATAATATTTAAATTGCAATTTCTCATATTATATTTTAATATTCATTTGACTTTGTTATTTGTATTTTAATATTTGGTGTTACAATTTCGAGAGACATGACACCAAGCCACTTGCAGACAATTCCACCGCAGGGATTGTGCTTGTGCTTCATTGATTTGCAGAAGAGATTCAATATCCAGGGTTTGAAAGATTTAATGAAGATTCGAAGACATTGATTACATCTTCAATATAGAAGCGTCCATACTGTTGTTTGTGTATAGCAAACTCCATATGATAGATTGGGCATAGGGTTTTTTTAAGGGTTGAAGCTGCATACAAACTGGATGTCTGATATTGTACATACTAGGAGCTACGCAAACCCTCTGTAGCATGTTGTGGTCTTCATCTGGAGGCCAACTTTTGGAGTTTGGAAGTGTTGTGTATTGGTCTCATTCACTACCTAGCCGTGGATGAGAAAAGGGCCCAATTAATCATTGAAGAGGTCGTGGGTTTGTTGTACCCCAAAATTAAAATTTTTGTTACACTTAGACATTTTGAAGAAATGAGTAAAAGTCTTGTCAAAACAATGAAAAGAGTCAAAATTTGGGTGTGCGTGTCTTGCATGGAGGGTTAAAATACAAATTTTTCAAATTCTGACGATCTGGGTCTGCTAAGAGCAACTTAACCTACAAAACCTTATCTCGCTTTTCATCCTGAAATTTTAGGAAAATCGCTATTTTAGAAATTCTTCTAAATAGTAAAGTTTTCCGGTTTTTCTGGGTTTTTCAAACGATCGGCAAAATTTCTAAAATAGAAAAATTTAAAAATAGAAAAGTTGGTCCGGACAGGTCCTAACCGGGATTTTGATTGGCTCAAAATATGTCCGTATCGTCAAAAATGTAATCTAAAATAATCGTATTTTGCCTCATCGGGTCTATTCAGCCTTTTCAAGCATATCCGAGTTCGTCATCAATGGAGGTCATCCGACCGCCAGCGCCCATATCTCAAGATTCAATTCCCGCGTATTGCGAAATCGACGAACATGCACGAAGAACGAGGAAGCAGATTGAAAATTTGAAATTTTCTAACATCAGCCGAAAGTGGGCTCTCATGAAGAAAGGCTTCACCTTTTAGCACGATGAAGGAATTAGGGTTACGGTCTCCAATGAAAGTTGTTCACTGTTCAGTCAAATTCGCGATGGATATCCCCGTCAGAACATCCGACAATCCAGTCTCCGGCAAATTCAAGTCAAAGTGGAAGGTATAAATGAAGATCTCAAATCCTGAAGATAAAATTGAGAAATTTCTGTTCTGATGGTGGGCTCTAAGTAAAGAAAGGCGCCAATTTTCGTGTGGGTGCAACAAGAGGAATTTGCAAATGGGTTACAATCTGATGTTCGACCAACCGGCTTCAAAGGGCTATTTAGCACGACAAACGGAGCTCGCAGTCATCAGATTCAAAAGGCTGAACAGAAGGTCCGATGACAGTTGAAAAGAGAAATCTAAAAGCAAAGGTGAAAAGGTGAAAAATAAACTAAGTGTTAGTAAACTGGGCGCCCCCAGTCAAGATAGGCGCCCAACCTTTTGAAGGGTGAAAGTTCACTTTTTGGCAACGGTTCCAAGACCTTCATTCACATGGTTACACAAATGGCTCAAAGAATCCGGATGCTCCAGTCAAGATTTAACGAAATCATCCGTGAGAAGAGAGGATAATAAAGAACTTGAAATTAGAAAATGGCTAACATCAAGAAACCGGGCTTCCCTAGAAGGAAAAGCCTCCCGAATTCGAGGTCGAAATCGCTTTAACAAAGGTGCCTCCAACGTTTTCAGACCGCACAAGCCAGGAATCACTCACTGGCCTGCCTGCGCGACCACACAACGGGAAATCAGAGGCGAAGTGGCGTGTTAAAATGAAGAACAGTTGAAAAAGTGGAAATTTTGACCAAGTCTGGTGAAGTTGAGCGCCCCTCTTGAAGAAAGGCGCCCAAATCTTCATGCCTTAGAAGATTTTTGAAGATTTCTAAAATTTCAAAATTGTGAGAAGAAGAAGATGGCGTCCAAACTGAGAAGAACAAAGATTTAGGGTTTTGAAATAAAAGCAGAAAAGAAAGCAAAACCTAAATCAAACCCTAAGTCTATTTAACACCTCTTTTCAATGTATTTTTCATTATTTTTGCAGGTAGCATCCAGAGGAGAAAGTTGGAGCAGCAAGTTTGAGAAATTTTTGTGATTAAAGAATTCATAGTTGCTGGTTTTACATCAGATTTTTCAGACCAGCAAGCATAAACCCTTGTTTTGCAAGTTTTTTGTTCCAGAAGATCAAGTTTTTCAAGCAGAGGCCAAGGCTTTCAATTTTTCAGTCATCTGGGTCTTTTTGCCTCCACCTTCTAAAGAATTTTTCAAGAAACTTCATCAAGTTGCAGCAAGTGCTTTTATCTTGCATGTCAGTGAAAACCTCAGAGCATTCATATTTCAACCATCTGGGTCCTTTCCAATCAGTCTTCTGAAGAAAACCCATATCGCAGCTTTTTTTTCGAAAACCTAGGGTTGGCTGCTTTTTCGATCAAGCGTCAGGGTTTTGCAAATCCAATCAACTGGGTCCATTTCTAATGATATTCTGAACAAAACCCAGATGCCCGCTTTTTTTAGAAAAAATTGAAGAAATTAGGGTTTGTTGCTTTTTCAGTCAAAATTCAAGATTTTCGAAAACGGACGATCTGGGTTGTCTTGCATTGATATTCTGAACAAAACCCGATGCCTTTTTCAAGAAAATTGAAGAATTAGGGTTTGTCGCTTTTCAGTCAAAGTTCAAGATTTTCGAAAACGGACGATCTGGGTTGTCTTGCATTGATATTCTGAACAAAACCCATATCTCAGAAAAATTCTCAAAAAATTCGTCCGTCGAAGCATAAAAATCAGCATTCTAAAAATAGAAATTGCACAAGACTTGTCTGAACCAAGGCGAGTTTACAGTCATTCTTCAAGTTTTCTGAAATGGAATATACTCCTAATGTCTTCAAGTCCGAATCAGCCCTCTTTCATAATTACATCAAAACAGCTGAGACAGACTTGCATCATATCAAGCCGGTGTTCGATCTATATCCCTTGGAGAGAGCAGGCAATACTTCAATCAAGAACCTGGGTCATTCTGGACTCCTCACAGCAGCGTCTATTCCTATATCAGTTCAGAGCCTTGAGTTCGTAATCGCTTGCATTAAACATTACAACCCGGCTACTAGGGAGATCCAGTCAGCAGATGGCAGGTTGATTTGCAGTCTAAAGCCTGACATGGTTGAGAAGTGTTTTTCCATTCCCCCATGGCCTGAAAGTGTAACTCTTTCGAGGGATGAATGTGAAAAGATGTGGAATACGCATAAGGACAAATACAACAAGAAGATTGCACAGAGATGGATGAAAGAAAAACATAAGACATTGCCCAAGAATGTCGGGCGAGGGGAGTTCAAGGACGAGGTTGCTATCATCATCACTTTGCTCAACAGGGTCACTGGTTCAGAAGATGCCACCAAGTTCCAACCTTGGATGTTTTATGCCATACCTCACATTATGAAAAAGACTGAGTTTTATGATTGGCCTACTTTGATAAGTGACTGCCTACATCAGCAAATAACAGAATATTTTCAGTTTCATGTATTCCACATGGTGTCATATCTAGTCTATTTGGTGGCCTATCAAGGTCAATTCAGAGGATTGAACACCGTGGGGTCATTGAGCGTTCAACACATATATAATTATTATCCCCAGTTGGAATTCACAAAGTCGTTGCACCACTACAAAAGGGTGAACGAGGCATTCTTGATGTACACGGTGCGTGACTTAGACAATGAATTGCACGTCCGCATCTCTTCAGTTGCCAGGGCAGCAATGGCCGAATGGGCAGATTGGTTTATACAGTTTCCTACCTTTACCTATCTCAGGGTTTATGGTTATTCAGGTGCCCCGCTCATGTTGCCAAGGTATCCGTCAGACGAGGTCATCTTCATGGAATTCTTGAGGCAAGCTCACGGTGTTCATACAGTCTTGAGAAATAGAAAGAACCCCTCTCTTCATTTTCCATTAGGGTTGGGTATTTATACATGCAGGACTGCTACAGATGCCAAGACAATTGGAGAAGAGTTAGATAAATTTGGTCTAAAATCCTACAGTGAAAGGCGGTCATTTGATCCTCATGGTGTCTACGCTGCCCGGTTGGAGAAGAACTACAATCACATACCCGCACTTGAAGACTTTTGGGCTAACTGTGCAGATGAGTTTGAAGTGCGAAAGCGTAGTTACAGCAGGTTGACTCTCCATCAGATGAAAGACTGTTTGAATGAAGATATTGAAGGGCTCTCCGATGATGATGAAGATGTGCTTCTACCAATGTACACTCAGAAAAGAATCGAGGATCAGCCTCTTCCACAAGTTAATTGGGCAAACAAGGAATCTCTTTCAGTTGAAGACAGAACAAAACAAGTTGTGGAGTATAGTAAGGTTTTCCTAGTGCTTAAAAGGAAGAACTCTATTCCAGTAGCAGAGCCGCCAAGGATAATTCCCTCTTCTTCTACAGCACAGTCAAAAGGAAAGGGTAAAAGTCAGTCTCAAGATGGCATCAAAGGCAGTAGATCGAATAAAAATGTAAGAAGAAGGATGGATTTCTCAGGCATAGTCATACAGGAACAGCCTACAATTGATTCAGAAGTTCCTCTTGACAAGCCCATACCTCACAATGAAGCAGAGGAGCCGCCTTCAACACATGTCCCTGTACCTTTGACGGGTTCGTCACCAATTCATATTGATCTTGATATCGAAGATGATGAAGAGATTGCAGCAGTACCTCCTGAGGCAGTTAGTAAAGATACTACGGTGTCTTGGCTTGAGAACTCCTTAGGAAGGGTTAGGAGAAGACCTTCATATCAAGTGAGTGTCGATGATCTCGATAACATTTATCAGGAACCTCCTAAGAAGAAGGCAAAGAAGCAAGTTCATTTTGATAGGAATCCCGATAACGAGATTGTCATAGAGACTGCGGTGCCCCCAGAAGATAAGAATAGGGATGAGGTAAACATGGATGATTTTGTCATGGTCAAGGCTAATCTCGGTAGAAATACCAGACATGCAGATTTGAGTCTCTTCAAAGTTGTATCTGAAAACCTTCATGAAAGAGTGTTAAAAGACGGAGAAGACAAGGCAGCCCTCAAGGCTGAAAATCAGCAGCTTAAGCTTTTTATTTCTAACCTTGCTCGTGGTTCTTCACAAACAACTCAGTTGCTGCCCCAGGTCTTAGAGACACCAGCTGATCATCATCAGTTAAGACAGCTGGTCATATGTGGGAAAGAGACTCAGGAGTGGATCGAGAGCTTCATTGTCAGAGGAAAGGAGATCTTGGCTCAGATGTTCCAGTTGAGAGAAAACGCTCATGAACTTCGTCAAGGCATCCAGGGATTTGAACAAACACTGGCTGAAGTAAAACCTAGGCATGAGATTATCATTGCTGATTTAGACACAGCCTACAGTTCAGCGGTTTCAAAGGAGCACAAAAGGCAAATCCTTGCTTGGAGAGAGCGTCATGTTTTCAAAATTAAAACTTATGAGAGAATATCTGAAGAATTCATCACCTACAGACAAAGGGTGGTTGAGGCTCTCCTTTTCATCAGCGAATTTGTCATAGAGATCCCCTCTCAGTACAGTCTTGAGGATGGTTCTTACGTCGGGCTTGAGGAAGTACAAAATCAGTTCCAGAATGTTGTTCATAGTTGCAGCCCAGTTGGTGGAAGGATAGGTTATGTTTCAATGATGTCAGCAAAGTTCAATAAAGCGGCCAATGAGATTGAAGATTTCCAGAGATCTATTGCAGATGCTGAAGATATTCTTGAAAAGCTGTGTTTTGCTGTTGATGGCATAGATGCACCGAACCGGGACACAATCTCAGACTTCCTAGCGGATGTGATCGAGCTTTAAAGCAGCTTTCTTCTAGAAGCTTTCTTTCCCGCTTTCTTTCTATTCTTGGAATAATCCTTATCCATTCTTTGAGGATAGAAAGAAGATAAGATGTAATAGTTGAGTTCCGCTTTTTGCTTTTAGGGTTTCTTCTTTCTAGATTTAGTAATAAAGCTTGCTTGCTGAGCAAGCCCTAGATTGTGAAAGCAAGGAGATTTTAGGGTTCCCTACTCCTCTGCTTCTCTATAAATAAGAGCCTTTGCTCATTTATTTTCTTTTAACCGTGCTAGTGAGAACAAAACGCTGAGCCTATTGTGCCTTCTATTTGTTGCTCAAGTATTGTTCATTTGTATTGTGATAAGCAAATTGTTGAGCCTCTTTAGCCAACAAGGAGTTAGTAAGATTGCTGTTTTCTATTGTGTTAAGAATAAGTTTGCAAGCCTCCTTAGCTGCAATTTCTTGTTCAAGGCATGTTAGAAGGGAGTTTTGTTTCAGAGATTTGAGTAATAAAATCATGAGCCTCTTTTGCCTTGGTCGAAAATCTCAGATTTCCGTGATCTATGTTACGCTTTTATGATCTTTATTTCAGCTTACAGTGAAGTGTGTAGGTGTTTGTTGGAAGAAAGATTATTGAAGTATTTTTGTCAGAGAATCTACCTTGTTAATTTCTAACTTCTCTTGCTCTGCTATTACTTGAGAGGTTAGGAACGTCTTTAGTCTAGGTTAGTCGTAGTTGAAATTCTTATCAGAAAATCTCAGTTGCGGCGTTTGTGTTTAAAAAACCTTGTGCTCTAAGCTGATCCAAAAAGATAGGCAACTTAGTTTTAGTTTACTTTCTTTCAAACACCATCAGCAAGAGGGAGCTTCCCCTCCTAATTTGAAGAGCAGTTTATCTGTGCATAGCTGTCCGTTTTCAAATCCGCATTCCAGAGGTGCGAATTTAAACGCCAACAGGGTTATTGCCAAAGCATCACCTGGTTTGAGAGGGGCATTGGAATAGTGGTTTGTTTTCAAAGGCCACGTTGGAAGACAACAAGCAGCTGCAAGTCTTTAGCTAGTCTAGGGCGCTCAAAAACAAGGTAAACATACAAACTATGCTAAGGATATCTATTTCTGCCCAGGCGTTGATTGTATAGCTGTCATGGTGAGCCCTGTGAATGTGCATCAGAGAGTTTGGGACTATGTAATCATCATTCCTGGGTCTGCCTGTAACTAAGTTACTTTCATGTATGTATGTCAAACTGTAGAATCAAAGTATTTTGTTCCCTTTGAGCTGAAACATTCTATAATATCCCACCCCTGATAAGTTATTTACTTTCTGAATTTTGCCTGTCTGTTTTTATTTGTTTTATGGTTTTCTAATATATTTGCAATGTTTGATACAACAATATAATGCACAAAAATAGAAGATATTGCAATAATAATTTTCAACTCAAAAACTGAACATTACATAGGGAACACACAATTGAAAATTCTAGATTTTTATGACAGTTTAAATATTCAGTATTTTCACAAAATATTGACAACCTAGTTCATAAAATATCACCTATTATCAAAAACAACAATACCCAGAAAATTTGGGAGTTACAAATCATGAACTCATAGGTAAGATATGCCTTGAAACCCTTTGAAATGGATGCCAAAACAAAGTATAAAGTTTGCAGCAGTCTAACAGCAGCAACAACAAATCCTCATCCAAGGGACGCCAGGCATGAATGACAAGTTTCTCCACTTTTTAAATGACTTGTAATGGATGATAACACCCAACCGCCCACAACGAAAGAGATTAGAGGCAATAACCTTAGGCATTTCAGCCTAAGAGTGACACACCCAAGATCAGGTATAGTACAGCCTGGCAATGGCTGATTTGTATGGCCTAGAGAATGCAATAGTATGGCCCAACAATGTTCATCCAACAATGAATGCAATCAGCAAGCAATGTCCTTCAGATTTTCAATAATAAACTCTTCAAACCCTTCAAGAAACTTCACAAATTTGCTCCAATGTGACAACTGATTGCAGCCACCTGTATGTGCAACCTCCAGATGGTCTCTCACACCCTCAGGAAGCTGAAACAATGAAGAAGCTACGCTCCCCAATGCCCAAGAAAGCTGAAAACCCTGGTTTTCACTTTTCCCAATGCAAAAGTTCATAAATGCACAAGTGTAGAATGAATAAAGATAATCAATTTGCTTTTGTTGAGTGCTTATATACTCCTCATGGAAAAGCATGATTTTCTATGTGCTTTTTAATCATTTAATATATCATTAAATGCACTTGCTTTTGTTTTTAATATCATTCATAAAGTGGACACCCAAGAGAGGTACTTTATAATTTGACTTATATCTTTAAATAGCCCTTATTAATATAAGTCAAAATATAACATTATAATATGTACACCCTTTTATAAATTAATTATTATTAAAGCTTGACTTTAATAATAATTAAAAATAACATAACTTCCTCAAAAACCATTATTTCTTGATTCCGTCAGAGCCAAGGGGTCAACCACTACATCCATTGTGCATCCAGGTGCCTTTCCAAAAATAGTAACAGTAGTTTCCAAAAATAGTAACACTAGACTCTGACAATCGAGTGACTTACTATAAATAGTAAGTATGCACAAACTGAGTCCAAACCAACTCCCAAAAGCACATCCTGAATAACACCAAACTCCGAAGAAGAAAACAACTTGATATCTGCCACACAGGACCCCCTAACCAACAATATTAGCCTACAAGGGTCAATGATAGGCTAAACCATGAAAAGCTGAGGTGAGCTAAAAAGGGGACATTACAGTCCGCTCTCCCTGAAATTGCTTACCCCCAAGCAATCTCCACTGCAAAGAAACACCACTCCACCAGGGTCCCAAGGGAAGACTTGTAGAATGTCCCTCACGTCTCCTACTGACTCTTGAAGCACCAACATGAGTATATTTGACAAAACACAATAACCAAGATCATCCCTAGTGTCATGTACCTCAAGAGTATGAACCTCAAGAGGAAGCAACTCTGAAAACTAAAATGATTTGCTTCCCTCATCTGTGCAAAGTAATGCATCATTCCAACTGTCTAACTTATGCGCACAAGGATTGTGCATCGAATACAAATCATGTACAGGTGGGTCAAAAACAAAAATGTAAGCACTCCTCACTGTGTACACACTATAGAACTCATCTGTAAGCCCTGTCTGGAATCTTGATGCAAAAGAAGAATCCAAAACATTGTGGTCATCACTCAGCTCCACGCAAGGGTTGGGAGGAAGATCGTCAACCAACTCAAAAAGGGGATTATCAAAAATCAGATCAACATCACTCTCAAATAAGGGATTGCTAACAAACTGCACACCGTCCATGTGTTGATCAAGACCATGCTCATCTAGACCCATGGAGTAATGAGTAGAATCATATTCCTCCTTACAATGCTCATGCTCATCCATCACCTCCTCAAACTTCTCCTTTAGCCTTCTGCCTTCTTCCTGCTAACGGAGATAGAACGCAAACTACCATCAGCAATTCCCCTGTAATGAACCGAACCGAATTTTATTTTTGCTTTTCAATAGTAATTACAATGCAACACGTACCCGTTAAGGTTAGCTCCAAAACCAAAACAATGCGGAAGTAACTCTAACCAAGAATGTGCCCAGAGGGGCGAGCATGTGGTCAGAGGATCTGATGCAATGCTGAACTAGAAAGGAACTCTAACCAAGAATGCGTCTAGGAGAGACGAGCATATGGTCAGAGGATCTTATTGCATGCAGTACTGAAAGTAATGCAATGCTGAAAGAACTCAACGCCAAGAATGTGCTTCCAAACTCAAGGTGGGCAAGGAGCTACCATATGGCGGAGGAACTGAAAGAGACGATGCAATGCTAAAAGATAAACTCAACACCAAGCATGTGCACTCCAAACCCAAGGTGGGTAAGGCGCTACCATTTGGCGGAGATTCTATTGTAAATGATACAATGCTGAAAGTAACTCAAACACCAAGGATGTGCACTCAAACCTAGAATGGATGAGGTGCTAACATATGGTGCTGAGGATCCAATGCAATACAATGAAGACTGGCAGTGGCCAGTCTCTTCCACTAAGAGTGGGAAATTACAAAAGCTTAGCAAGTAAATTGTGAGAACTCTAACAAGTTCTGCTCCGGAAACTCAAATTCGGCCTTCTAACATTCCGTCAAGTAGTTTGCATGCAAGGTTTGAGTTCTGATTTTTCTAAGTGTATGTGTTTGTTTTGTTTGCTTTTGAATGATTTGCAATTTCAGAACATATACCAATACATAGAAATCATAACCAATATCATGCGTAAACAAATAATGAACATTCAACCCTTCAAAAATGATTTTATTGCCACTACATCAGGTTTGCTAACAACTTTCCAATGTAGCTATACAACAAATGCACATTTCAACAAACATATAGCATGCAATCTCCTTCCACTTATTTTATCGACTGTAAATGCAGCTTATTACCATGTCAATTGAATCATATTGAACATAAAAGCACTGAGATTAAATGCAATGATTAAGAAGACTTTTCATGACTCACGAAAGACTATAGCAGCACCGTTTACTCTCAAAACTTCAAAAGACAGTGATCAGATCTGAACATTCAGTTCTAACAGAACATTTCAACATATTGCTTCTCTAATCGATACAAATACTGATATCCTCATTTCATGGCAGACTTGGGAATGTTCAGAAATAAAGAAGGAATATATCAGCTCAGACCCTTACCACTTAAAATGAATGACTGAAGGACTGATCTTTTCATGAACAAGACTCACAGATTACAACAGTAGTTGCTGCTCAGATTTGTAGCAGATTACGCAGCTAAAGTCATCCACTATGCATAAGGAAATTTGTATTTAACTTTCTGATCTGGAAATGAACACTTGCGAATATGACTAGAGGCTCGAACTGCTATAGAAGAGGTTCCAGAACATGTGCATCCTCATACCAAACCTGTCTTTCTTCAGTCACCATTCTACAGGCTGAATTAAGCCTTCTAAACTCCAACGTAGTCTCAATCTAATAACCCACAGTAGCATGTCACTGTAGCGATCACTGTACGCGGATACTGTAGCACGGGTACTGTAGCATTTACTGTAGCAGCCAGCAATAAATATATTTCACAATGAATCTTCACTGCCTTTATAATCTGCAAGTGGATATGCATCAAACCCTTGTATTCCTTGTATTTCTTCTCCAATTTAGCACAAATTGAAAGGACTGAATTATCCTCTCCTTAATTGCAACCCTTCAAGAGATCTTTCACTCCCTCAGTTATGCTATCAATAGGAAGTTTTCGTTTCCTATGATTAAAGAAGAAAACTGCGAAAGCCCTAGGCTCCACAAATAAAAATCAATCAAAATATTATTCATGAACTGGATGCTGAGAATGAGCTCTTACCTCTCTTTTTATTCTTTCCTTAGGAGAGCTCAAACACCTTCCTGGCCAATGTGGGATAAAAGATTTATTCCCACATTAAATTATTCACTTAACGCACTTTAATATATTAAAGTGACTTTATTATTATAAAGTTACTTTATAACTTTATAATAATATTAAAATATTAAATAAATCACTTAAGTCACTTAAACTTTAATATCTCTTGATGTACTTGTCTGATTGCTAAGCTATCTGAGCTAGGAGTCGACTCTCCCTGTTCTCCATGTGATCGGATGCTCGTCTAAAAATAGAAACCCTGAACAATGACTTACTATAAATAGTAAGTATGTGAAACTGAGTCTAGAAACAGTTGCAAAGGCCCAATCAAGGTCGACACTGCCAATATGCTCTGCTCAGGTGTCTTTCTATTAATAGGAACCCTGACTCTCCCAAAATAGTAACTTACTATAAATAGTAAGTGTGCCAATCTGAGTCAAATAACCTGTGCAAAGGCCAAAACCTGAATCCAGCTGAAGAGTAATGTCTCTAATCACCGAGTAACTGCCACACGGGACCCTCTATCGAGACATACTAGCCTACAAGGGTCAGGAATGGGCTAAATCCACCAAACTCTGATGCTCGCAAAATGGGGACATTACATAAATAAGATAGCTGACAGTACTACTGTTCAGCTTTACAATGATATAGAAATGCCTGCCAAGATCACTGATTTAGAAGTATATCAATGCTGCAACAATGTATATTGTCTCTTCAATGCTCAACAAGAACTCCTAGACTCAAACCCCACTCAAATGATGAACTCCTACAATCTGATATGATAGAAATATGACTGAAAATGCACAGACCAGCAACCCTACAACTCACCAAAATGCTCATAAATCACTCCACACTCACTCAAATGACTTCAAACTTGATGCAAAAGACTCTAAGGATGATGGCGCCTAACTTCATGACCCAAAACAGCAACCAAGACCTGATATTATTTTGTGGCACAACTCCCAAGATAGCCCAGCAAGGTACAACCTCAAGAGGGGCGATTTTACAAGATAAATTCAAAGACTAAAAAATAAAATCTAAAAACCTGCAAGAAGGGTCACCCCTAGCAGAGAAAGAGATTAGTGAACTACCTAGAACCATACAAAAATCACACAGTGACTTCTAAGCTAAAACTACTTTCAACCATGCTAAAATCAGCAACTCCAAAAATGCTCAAAACACCATAGACTTCAACTATGAACTCCATTTGCATTCTCTGATTGAGAAGCAATCACAAATCAGCTAGATGTTATCTTTCAAACATGAAGATTGATCCTTGCTAGGAGGTATGCATTCCTCGAAGCAGTCTGCCTGTATTCATTCCAGCAGCATAACAGTAAGGTAGACATAAGATGATCCAAATGAAGACCCAACCTCTCCTTATATAGCTTTTGATAAGAACTTCTAGAAGCCTCCAGAAAGTGCACCCAAATTAATTGAATTTCAAATCCACTTTTCCACTTGTATTTATATTTTATTTAATCTTCAATTATCTCCTTCCTTGGGCGTCCAAACATGAGGAGATTAATTCATTTTATTAAAATAAACTCTTCCTCCAAATAGGCATCCACTTCCTCAAGCATTATTTTTGACCTTAGAAATATTTGAAATAGCCTCCTGATGAGACGTACACCCCTCAAGACCCCCTTTTTAAAACAACTTAAAGTCATACTGCTAGGCCAAGGGGTTAATGTGAAAATATAACATTATTTTAATTAAAATAACTTCTCTCCAAAAATGCATCAAAAGGCCAAGAATCAACAATACCAACTGAACGACCTGAAGAGGAAAGCCTGCTGAACTGATGCCAACTGAACTGCTGCCAAAAATGGAATTGACTAAAAATAGTAAATTCTGAAAGTTGTTCGGATCAAAGTGCATGCGATACCATTGCAAAGCTTTCTGAAAACACAGAAAGAATCCGCAATCCAAAATCCCAAACTCCAAGATGTAGCCATCATAACTTACTAAAAATAGTGAGTCCGGAAAGGTTGTCCGATGCAGTTGCATGTCATACCACTGCAAAGCTCTCTGAAAACCCAGAAGGAATCCAGAATCCAAACAGCTAAACTCCAACATGCAAACCCCAGAATCTTCAGAAGAAACCATCAAGTAGCCGAAAACCCTAATTCTGCCTCTCACTAGCCTACAACACACCGGGGATACGCTATCAATCACTTGAAAGTGTAGTGCTAAAAATGGGGACATTACATCCCCTCAATACACATTTTCTGCCATCCCTCTCAAATTTCATTTCCATCATCTGTAAATTGAGGGAAAATTCACCAGTGGCCTGGAGCCACTTCACTCCCAACACAATGTCCATCTCACCCAAGTTGACAACAAAGAAATCATCCTGAAACTCGTAATCATTCAATAATAGGGTGAGATTAAGAAGCCTCCTAGTACAAGCAAGAGTGAATCCATCTACCACTCTTACCCGAAAACCCTCGAAGTTTTCTGCCTATAGTCCACGCCTAGCCACCAAACCCTCGTCAATGAAATTATGTGTGGCACCAGTGTCAATCAGCATGATACCACGCTTCCCATTCAAGACTCCTCTGACCCTGAAAGAACCCTAGCTTTGGATGCGAATGTTTAATGCCAAAGGAGACAACTTAGCATCTTTTCTAGACTCTGTAGATGCTCCTCCCAACTCACTATCATCCATATCAGCACGCTGATCTAAATTTTCAGAATCTGATCGATCATCATAGAACCATGCCATATGGTTTGCCTTACCCTTGGCCCTCAATGGACAATCATGGTCTCTAGTGTAGGGTCCTTTGCACCAATAGCACAACTTCTTTTTCCTCAATTCATCCCGTGACTCTTCATCAACCTTAGTTGTTGATTTCTTTTTTTGATTAGCAGCTAGAGGAGGGCTCTCATCCACAGGAAGAGTGATAGATTTTGGCGGAAACTGCTTCTTTGCAGCCAACTCCATACTACGCGATTTTTTCATCACTTCCTGTAAGGTAGGGGTATCGAATGCCTTGATCCAACCACTCAAAGGTTCAAATAGTCCCTTAATAAACAAAATAACTAATCTCCTTTCAGATAAACTAGGCACTATCACTGAAAGTCTCTGAAACTCACTGATGTATGCCTCTAAACTGCCCACTTGCTTGAACTGGGCAAGCTCTTAGAAATACAACTCAGGATCTTACCTATCAAAACACTCAATCAACCTATTGGTAAACTCATGATATGTCGTGATAAGGTGGTGTTGTAAGGTAACCATACCACGATGCCACCAATCATGTGCCAAACCATCTAAATGCAAAGTGGAAAACTTAATGGCCTCATCCTCCTGCATAGGCCTCAACGACAGGTAATTGTCCAACTTTTGGACCCACGATCTAGTAGTGCATTTATCATTGCCATCAAAGTGATGCAAGGTGACCTTGCTCACTGCCTTCTGAAAGTCGCGAGTACCCTGTGGTGCCTGATGTGCCCTTTGCTCTACTCTAACTCCACCATCTCTAGGCCTTTTCTGATCTAGAAACTGATTATGTGTCTATAACTCCCTAATCTCTCCAAATAGAGCCATGCATTTTGCATAATGTCGGGTGATCTCCTGCAATGAGGACATGTGGCTCTAGCACTTGAACCGACAGAGGCTATGGGGCCTGTGGCTCCTCTTTAGGGGTAAAGGTAGGCTGGTTGGGCCAAAGAACTGAAGCCATAGAAGATGACGACTGCTGAAATACCACAGCCTGTGTGCCACTCGTTTGTCCCTGATAACTTGTATGCTAGGGTGGCACAAACTGCCTCATAGTGCCCATCAATTGGGACATCATGTCCATCATATTGTCGAACTATCTCCTGGCTTTGGAGTCAAGACTGAGTGACTCTGCTCAACCCTTATCTCTCCCAGCCATAGTGCCTGTAATGTTCTCTGTGTCACTGCCACTACCAGTATTATGAATTCCCAAAATGCTCGACACTGTCTCACCTTTTGGAACGGAAGGTGGTTCCCACTGCTCTGTACCTCTATTGTAATGTTTAAATTCTCCACTCATGAAACTACAATCTCTGAGGATGGCACGACACCACTCTGATACCACTGTAATATCCCACCCCTGATAGGATATTTACTTTCTGAATTTTGCCTATCTGTTTTTATTTGTTTTATAGTTTTCTGATATATTTGCAATGTTTGATACAACAATATAATGCAACAAAATAGAAGATATTGCGATAATAATTTTCAACTCAAACACTGAACATTACATAGGGAATACACAACTGAAAATTCCTTATTTTTATAACAGCTTAGATAATTAGTATTTTCACAAAATATTGACAACTCAAATCATAAAATATCCCTTATTATTTAAAACAACAATACCTAGAAAATTTGGGGGTCACAAATCTATTGGGTGAAAATTATGTAATCCCTTTTCAATGGATTACACAACTTTGATTTCAACCACAATTGTGTACGATGTAATCTCTCCTCTCAGAAGGGGGAGGCACCCTTCTTACTGCTTACTGAACTAAGTAAAACTAATTAAGTATTCACAAAATGTACACAACAATTACGAGATGGGGGTGTGTCACATTCATACTTCTCTTTTTTTTCAAAGAATACGTTTTACAATGCTTCACAGTTGGTAGTTCTAATTCAATACAACTTTAAACTAAAAACAAAGTAGTAATTCCAATATCTCTATCTTGTCAAAGCAAAGCTTAGAGATACCAACATGATAATAATAAACAATAAAATAAGAAAGAAAAGCTCACGAAGGCACAAAGTCGTTTTGTAGCTTTTCACCAATGGATCCTTGAGATATGTAACGAGTGCCGTATTAGAAGCACAAAGTCTTCTAGATACAACAATTCCACGAACAACATGAACAATTACAATCACAAAGTCTTCTAGATAATCCACCAATAATTATCTGAAAAGTATCACAAATCCGAATAAAGAGTGCAACACAAAGTTTACACAGATTTATTCAAATCCCTTAGGTCCCACACACTAATCGATGCCAATCTTAATCAAATCCAAAAGACAATTGATCCAACACAAAGTCTGGTATGCAAATTTCTTCGTTATTGATCAAAGATGAACACAAAGTTTCACGTATTTGCTTCTCAAAATGGGCAGCACTTCATTGTAAAAGATAAAAGATCAAGATTACAAAAAAATTCCCTCCTACTTAGAAAAGAGAAAGAAGAGCAAATCTAGGAAAGTAGATGAGCAAAATTAGGAAAGTTAGGTGAGCCAATTTAGGAAAATCTCAGCTAACAAGTTGAGTTATTCAAAGATGTTGTCCATCTTTTTGGGAAAACATCTCTATTTTTACATGTAATTACATCTCGGAAAAAGACATATAAGATGTCGAGAACTATTCACAAAATGCATAAATGAAAGAAAAAACTATCTAACACTGGAGAAAAAGAAGTCTTCATGGTTCCTTGCATTGGGCGCAAAAGTCTTCATATTTCTTCTTTGTCTCCAAGACAAATGCCTCATCTAGAGCAACAGTGTAATCCACAATGGTGTCAACTCTGGTGATTGATCTTCTGGAAGATGAGTGAATCTTCTTGCATCTGTCAAGATGCATCTTGAGATTATCAAGAGAAAGCCTTATGTCACAAATTGCATGCATAGAGTTCTTTGAAAAGTTTGCATCCTCCACTTGCTTCATGATGGCTTCCTTATAGATCTGTGAAAGTTCACTGGCCGAGAGGAAAATATGATCATCAAGGAGCTTACCCGGTAACTCCTTAACTCCATTTTCAAGGATAACACGATGTCCTTCGACATCTTCTTGTACTTAGTGGATATCATCGATAAGAGACTTGATCACTTAAATGCGCTAATTGAGGGATTCTCTTACCTCCACATATTTCTCTTTGTTGGGAATTACCCCAACTTCCACCAACTTAGCTTTGCCTCTTTCATTTGTAACCAAAACAAGAGGCATTCCTCCATTTCTTTTTTGTCTTGGGAAAGAATGCTTTCTTCCTTATCAAGCTTTGATTTTAGCTTGGCTATCTAAGTGGCCTTCTCATCTGCAGCAACTATGACTTGAGAACCATGTTATATTATTTCATCAATGAAATCATACAACACTTTACCTTTAGAAGCAAACTTCTCCGCCTTTTCCACTGCTGAATCCTCAAGGCTTACCATAGCCAAAGGTTGTACATTGCCTGAAGAGCCCACTAGTTTCCTCAAAACAGTTGCATAACGCTCAGCCTTGTCCTTGTACATGTTTCGAGCTTGTTCCATCTTGTCAAGCCTTCTTGCTAAGGCATCCAGGACCACCTATGCGTCTTCCTTTGCACTTTCATTTGTCACTTTGCTGAGCTGGACTCTCGTGACTATCTAGTCCTCCATGTTTACATTGCCTTCCTCTTTCAGGGGTAGACCAATCTCTACAAACTTATGACTAGTTTTGTCAACATGAAGCCTTGAATGTACCTTCACCTTTTTCTTCCCCTTGGCTTTTGGAGGGGGCCATCTCTTCAAGATCGAGCTCTTCTAGAGAGATTATTTGTTTCTTTCGCTTCGATACTTGAGAGACCAACCAAGGAGGAAGGGAGGAAGTTTGTGTTTCTTGACTCACCATCAACTCTTGTGTTGCAGCTACCTCTATAGAAATGATTGGTATGGTAACAATCAGGGTAGTGTCTATCATGATTGCTCTAGTAGACTGCATACCAAGTTGACTCTACAAAGACTCATTCATAAATCTGTCAAATTCAGCTTTAGATGAAACATCAAAAGACGGAGATGACAAACTGGGGATGGATGATGGAGAGCTTGACAAGATATCAATAGTTTGTAGATTTGAAACTGTAGGAGGAGTGGCAAGGACAGTTGATGCTGCAGGGGGATGAAAAACGTCCACTGCATGTATGGTAGATGTGGGAGGAGGTGAAGTAGGAAGAGGAGGTGGTGGAGTGGTAGGATTAGGAAGTGTATGAGGAACATTTGAAGTAACAGGCGATGATGTTTGGGGAAGATTTTCGACAACATTCTCACATGGAGATAGAGTTTGTTCTTCGTCATGCTCGAGTTCCTCCTTATCACCTTCTTGTTCACCTTCTTGTTCTTCTGAATCTTCTTCTTCAACAACTCTTCTTCCTCAGAATCTTCCTCTTCTGCAGATTCCTCGCTTTCATTTCCTTCTTCCTCGGAATCTTCCTCTTCAGAAGCAGGCCCTTTTCCTTTTGCATGAGTTGATTCGGATTATGTGGCCTCTTCTTCATCAACTGCTCGTGTATCCTTTTTGCCAATAGTGAATTTGATCCTAGGGCCTCTTCGCAAAGAAGAGGGAGTAGCCGCATGCTTGTCTTTTGTGCGCAATTCCTGTTGTTGGCTAGCTTCTGCTCCAGGTATTTCTCCTTCTGACTCTATCCTAAAGGCTTTCATCTAGAAACCATGTTTGTGCAACCATTCTGCTGTGTTGGACAATATGGGGGCAAGCCTTTCCCTGATGGAGACACTTTCCTTCCTAGACTATTGTACTACATGCAAAGGTCTCCTAGAAATTTCATTTTCTTCGTAGGCAGAGTATAGGATGTCACCAGGATCCTTGAAATCCTTTGGTAGATCAACCATATCAAGATCTCTGATCTGCTCTACGGTTAGCCTACAAAAGTCCATCTTGCGTATGTCTTCTTCATCTCTGCATTCAGCCCATATATGTCCTCGAAGCGGTACTTGTGTCGGTGACCTTTCTTCAATTTCCTATTCACATCTCGGTAGTCAAAGTCAAATTTGTATTTGTATGTTCTTATTGTCATGATCTGCATTTCCGTAGCAACTGACTTTGCCTTTTGTACACTGTGAATGGTATATCTACGAATCGTCAATGGAAATTTGAAACCCGGTTTGTGAATTCTCATTCGTTCCTTGTGAACTGAGTTTAGCTTTCTGCATAGCTCCATGAGTATCCACTTATCTAAGGGATATCTAGGAAACATGTAAGGACACCCAATATAGCAACCTACCCTCATGTAGGTGAAAGTTGGAAATTGCAAAAAGATACACCTGATCTTACCACTTTGTAGGCCTCGTCAGATACTCTCTTCTTTTCGAGAGTTGGATCAAAACTGAAAACTAGAGGTGCAAAGAAGGCATTTGTGACCATCCTGAAATGATGAAGACTTTCCTTCAGTTCCAACTATAAAAATACTTATACATAGGTATAGAGTGTCGGTTCCCCTTTGTAGATAGCCCTGGAAATTGCCTCATCAAAGTTGCGGCATACACCAAATAAGAAGTCATGTAGAACTTCACAGAGTGGTTGGCACATTTATCAATTGCTCATGGATTTCATCACTGATTTGAGTCCCCCAATCAATGTGAGCTTTCTTTCTCCGTATGATTTGAATGTATTCATACATACAATCTTGAAAATGAGATGATTCTGGCAAGCCTTTCACCCTGCTCAGGAAGGTAATCATATCCCTGACATCCTCTTTGAAGTCGCTTTAAGGAAGCCCCTTTGGCCATCTTGAGATAGTAGACCTGGGTGTTTTCAACCATTGGTTGTTAATCAAATTTTTAGCCTTATTGGGATCTGAATCATAGACCTCTTGTGTTTGTTGAATTGAAATCTTTGTGTATTGTTCCATGTGTGGAAATTGGAAAACAATGTCAAAGACTTCAAGGTCCAGTCTCATCATTACTTGTCTAGAGGAATCTATTACACTTCTGCTCTCTCGGATGTAGTGGGATGCAACTTGGAAAACGACCTCTGTATTGTGAGCAGAAGTCGAGAATGTGGACACCAGATGCAGATTGCTATAGACAATGGCTCTCAAGCTATCTTCCAAGGGCTTTTGCTTAGTTCTTTTCACAAAATCTTCAAGGTCCTAATGACCAACCTCGGTGTCCTTTATTTCGTCCACCTTTGAGATCACCATGGTAGGCAGAAAGACACGCTGGTATTTATATTTCATTTTTCCCTCTTTCTTAGAAGACGATGGGGGCTTCTTTGCTATCATCTAGAAGGACCAGGATCAAAAGATATCACCTTCGGGATCACCTGATGAGATCTTGAGAGAAACTGCAGGAATAGTGAATCAACAGATGTTAGAAGAAAAGAAGCGTTGGGAAGCGTGAGGCAAGCAAGCAACTTGGAGCAAGTGTCAAATGAGCAATTTGGCACGAAAAATGGAGCATGGGCAAAGAAACGGGGTTCAGAGCGCAAGCAGAGTGATTTCAGAGCATTAGAAGGAAAAACTGTCTTTTGTGTAGGAGCGTTGAAAATCAACGCTCCTACACTTGAGATAATGACTTTAGATGTAGATGCGTTGAAAATCAGCGCTCCTACATGTAAACTGCATGTAGTATGTAAATAGTGTCAAGGCGCTGAAAATCAGCGCCTTGACATTTCTTCTTACACTTGGAGAAAATGGAAGTATATGAGCGAACAAAAATAGCGCCTTTGCATTTAGAGGAGAGTGCAATATCATGCTCGAGCGTTGAAAATCAATGCTCGAACATATCCATGTGTGTTCATTAAGTCATTTGCACTAGCTGACTTTTTTTTACCGCTTTTGCATCTTGAGATCCAAACACTCCATGTAGGAGCGGTGATTTTCATCGCTCCTACATTTGGAGTTGTGAAAATTTGCAAGTGAAACGACGGGCGAAAACACCGCTCAACATTGAAGTTAGAGGGAAGACCTTGGTGAAATGGTGCTGAATTTCACCGCTTTAACCTTGAAGGGCTTGGTAGACTTCAATGTTCGAGCGGTGATTTTCATCGCTCGAACAACTGGAAACGTGATTCCTCAATAACGATGAACTTCATTTAGTTTCAAATGCAAACACTTAAAAACTTCGCCTTCGACCATAGGATGACTTAGGGAAAGGAAGTTTGAACAAGGTGAAGACCAAAAAATGCGTAGAATAATAAAGAGACAGAAAGAAAAAGGCGTGTTTGCAAAATAAAAACCAACAAACCCTAAATGGTGACGCTAATGAGCAGAGTTCGAAGTAAAACAAGAAACGCAGACCTTGAAAATCCTCAAAAATTAAACACAGGATAAGATTCAAAAGAGAATATTGAAAACCTAAAATGAAAGAAGGAATGTAAGGGAAATATAGCGACGAAGAGGAAGAATACACAACGTACCTGGAGAATGACGAAAACCTGAGTTGAGAAAAGCACAAAAAATCCTCAAGATCGCGAACCAGGTGGTTTGGAGATCGCCCATTACACAGAGGAGAGGTGAAAGGTGAATTGAAATGAGGTTCAATTAGTCTATGTAAAGTGCCTTCCCGGAAGGTATGGAAATTTGGTGTTTATTTGATTTGAAGGGAGCTCGTTATATGTTGTCAAAGGTGTTGTTAAAGATGCTCTGACACCACTGAAGTGACCCTGGCTGAATCTGATATAAATTTTCTACTCTTGAGCTCATAGGAATTCCTTTAGACAGTTTGTTAGCCACACTTTGATGCTGGTAAATGATGGCTTGTTTTGTTTTTGATGTTCGTATGGATACTAATATGCAAGAAGGGAAACTGACTGACTGATTCAATGTGCAAAGTGTTTATAATTTATTTACCAATGACAGAAAATACATGAGCAAAACCAGCTACAGCAATGAGGTATTTTAATCAAACATTTGGTGAGCAGTCATGAAATTCCTTGACTTTTTGTTCATGGCTGAATGCATACTATAAAGTGCCTTACAATGATGTATAAACATTCCTTGTTCAAATCACTATTATGCAAGATTCAATGATTTACAACCACAAGTAGCTGTGACTAACTAAATGTATACTATGCTGCTGTGAGTGTTTATATTTCATTAACAGTTAAACCCAAATGCATTTCTCATCACTGCTGTGACAGTCACTACAACAGATGAAGATGACTATGATTAAATACACTTCCAAATACAGAATTTAACATTAAATGAGAACCTGATTAGTTGTCTTTTGGTGATGACTCTGCCCAAACAACAGCAGCAAGGAATGATGCCTTGAGTCTCCGAGCAGGCTGCCTGTGTTCCAACAACAGAAGGAAGTGATTTAAGCTCAACTTGACTGAAAGAGCAGCACCTAGAATGCCTCACACACCCACATATTCACTTCTAGACCCACGTATTCACTTCTAGAAACCACGTTTTCCCTAGAGCCGGCCAGATAACTCTTCTTACACCCACGTTTTTGCCTTTTTCCACAGCTGTTTCGGTTCTATGTGCAAACGCCTCCACTTCAGCCTTCTATTAGCTGTGCTAAGGGTGTTAGGAATCGCACCTCCCTTATACACGACCTTGCTCTGATGAATCGTCTTCCTAAACCGCGCCTAGATAGTGGTATTCAATATGCCACTTCTAACCCTCAATAAAACTCATTCCAGCTGGTAATGCTTCAAAGAAAACACTCAAATAAAAACGCATTTTCCTTTCTTTGCTCGGATTCTTCACAAAATAAGCTGTAATGGTGTAATGATTCCCCCACTTGGAGTGATAGTTCCACACTCGAAATGGAACTGCAGAGATTCTCAAACCGTAACCAGAAGGGTCGGCCAGTCTTCCATGGGAAGTCTTCATGTTCTCCAAAAGATGTTCAAAAGGTGAGAATCATGCTTTCTTATTTCACTTTTGTATTTCACCAAAGAAGCCCGATAAAAGCTCCAATTCATTTTTCTCAATTTCAAAACATAAAGTGACGTCTAAAGTCATATTGAAGAATATTTCATTTTGTCACTTTAAAGAATTTGCCCAAGTCACTTTATAAAATAATTTAATTAATCACTTAATATCACCATAGGGAATAATTTTGAACTAAGGCAATAATTAAGTAATTAAATAAATGACTCCCTGTTTCCGTCAATTGCCTACGGGAGTTAAAAAGGCAACGAGGCGCGCTGAGAGGCTAGCTGGAAGGGAGCATTACGGTCTAAAATGACTTAAAAGTCACTTAAGAAGTGTCATTAATGAACTCGACTTGCGCATTAATGTAGGCGCGTTAAGTGGCGAAACATATGTAGGAGCGGTGATTTTCACCGCTTGTGCATGTGTTAACATGACTTAGTAGATGCACTAGTAGTGAAAATCACCGCTTGTGCAAATTTGACTAAGGCAACAAAGTGTAGGAGCGTTGATTTTCAGTGCTCCAACACTTGGAGTTAAACTTACTAAGGCAACACGTAGGAGCGCTGAAAGTCAGCACTCCGACATGTTTGACAATTTTTCTAACTCCCAAAGGTTGAGAGCTGACAAAGATGCTCGTTTTGAAGCTCTTCGAAAGACGAATAGTGGAAAACACTCAAACGGACTATTTGAGATTTTGGACCGCGCATCGAGGTGAATGAAATTTGCCTCGTTTTGCATGCTTGAATATCATGATAATAAGAAAAGGACAAGTTTCATAGGGGGGTTATCCGTGAATCAAGCGCTGCTAGATTCCATGATAACAAAATCATGAACTCACAGGTAAGATATGCCTTGAAACCCTCTGAAATGGATGCCAAAATGAAGTATAAAGTTTGCAGCAATATAACAGCAGCAACAACAAATCCTCATCCAAGGGACACTAGGCATGAATGACAAGTTTCTCCACCTTTTAAATGACTTGTAATGGATGATAACACCCAGCCGCCCACAATGAAAGAGATTAGAGGCAATAACCTTAGGCGTTTCAGCCTAAGAGTGATACACCCTAGCTGGAGATTGCAGCAGTACGGCCCAGCAATGTTCATCCAACAATGAATGCAATCAGCAAGCAATGTCCTTCATATTTTTAATAATAAACTCTTCAAACCCTTCAAAAAACTTCACAAATTTGCTCCAATGTGACTACTGATTATAGCCACCTATATGTGCAACCTTCAGATCGTCTCTCACACCCTCAAGAAGCTAAAACAATGAAAAAGCTACGCTCTCCAATGTCCAAGAAAGCGAAAGCCCTGGTTTTCACTTCTCCCAATGCAAAAGCTAAAACACACAAGTGTAGAATGAATAAAGATAATCAATTGCTTTTGTTGAGTGCTTATATACTCCCCATGGAAAAGCACGATTTTCTATGTGCTTTTTAATCATTAATGTTACATCCCCTATGATTTAACATGTTTATGATAATGGAATCATGGACGTTAAGTTAGTTGCAAATAAATGCTTTTCATGTGAATGAGAAAAAGAGGATTAAATAATTGTTTTGTTTGTCGCAACTATAAATGTGAATGTTTTATTTGAATATGATGATGAAATTATATTTTAAATATGAATATACACGTCATGAATGGTCTAACCGTAGTTTTCTTTGGTCAAGTGGTTGTAGGATCGACAACACTCGAAGGGAAAGGGGACTATCATCAGGGAGAGGAAGTGGTTGGCAAGGATCAATTTGTCATCAAACACTGAGTCAGTGTATGACAAAGTTGAAAAGTTATAACCTTGGCCATGGGTAAAATTATATAAGTATTGATTAATATAGTCAAATTAAAATATATATAAATATCAATAATTACCTTTAGAGGGAATTTCAAAAGATTATTAAATGTAAAATTAATAATAAAAGAAAATTAAATATTAAAATCATAATATATGTTATACTCGAAAAAAGAACTTGAGTGGGAGAATGGTCGGCGGCTTTTGGAAGGCAGAGTACTCCGCCATAATCCCATCGTGATCTGGATGAACGTATGGGAAGTCAAGAAGTCCTGGAGGTTCTTGAATGGGAGTTACAGGGAAGCAATTGCATTAAGAGGGAGGTCTCTCTCTATTGAAGGGATTATTTTCATCGTATTTTCGCTTCACCTCTTCCCGCAGGAACTATGCTCTGTTTCGTTCAGAGCTTTTCATTACAAAAATTCTGCCATAGCTAGGGTCTTTTCTCTCTTCATTCTCAATCGATTTCAAGAGGAGTTTCAAATCTTAACCATCTATGTATTCGAAGCTTCAAATCTCATCAATAGTTGACCATAATTTGTCAAGTGCGGGACTCTCTAATTCTTGTCGGGACCTGGGATAAATTTCGAATTCACCTCTCTGTAGTGGAGTGTCATCCTGAGTTTTCATCAACAAGCTGTAGGAGGCCAAACGAGAAGTTGACTGGTAGCGAAGGGTTCTCAATATACACCAAGCTCCAGACGCCTTGACAAGCATGTATAAGAGTCTTTCAGTTTGTGAAAGTTTGCATCGATTAGTTATATATTCATTCTGAATATACATGGAAAGCAATATAAATGAGCTTCTACGTTCTGAAGAAAATATAAAGCAAATTATTTATAATTAATATTGGAACCAGTTCAGTAGAAGGTTTTTCCTAAAGTACTTGAATTGTTATCAAAATCTTGTTCAAGATTTCTATTCTATTTATCTTATTTCTAAGTCCGAACTATTCAAACCAATAATCTTTAATTATTCTGCGACCTTCATAGCCTTGACTAATCCGTAAGCTGTACTCCTCTATTGTTTCAATTCCGAGTTGGAATAGTGCCAATTTCTCCTTCTACTCTAGTTCAACAAATGAGAACAAATGTTAAGATCTGCTGAATCTCCTAACGAATAAAACCCTTCTTATAAATGCTTGAAGGAAACAATATATAAATGTATAAATGCTTTAAAGTTAAGAGGAATGATAAAGGACATTAAGCTTATGATTATTGGTTGGTGCCTCTTAACCTCTGTCCCAACTCTGTAAACCTGAAAAGGAACTTTACCTGATCAACTTGATCTATCACTAGCCTTGGACTTTTCCATGTTCACCGAACCTTAATGAGATATAAAAGTGGTCTTTAAAACTTCACATCGTTTTAATCTCTTCTCATACGCATAAATCTTGTGGTTATGATACAACCTGGAACTAAGAGGAAATAACCAGACATTGCAATCTTACTTGAGACCAAAATTTTAAGTTGAATTATAAGATTTGAAAGATCACTTGAATATGTCGCTCAGTATGTATATGCTCAATGAAGACAACCTCTGTCTAGAGAAGGCAGTGATAGATTTTGAGCCAACCCTCACTCTGTATATAAATAGATGCTTAATGGTATCAGCATAGGCCTGAAATAAAGAGAAAGGAAATGAAGCCACTCATTGAAATGAAAATCTTAAGCAAGAATTATCATGTCGAGCAAGGGTGAGAGTGCTGACGGCACAAAAGTGCCAGTTATATCGGCATAGGAGTGCCATAAATATTAAAATCCTTGGCCAAGGTATGATGCCAATTAGGCAATAGTCAGCTATCATGATCCAAATATACTCCTGGTCAGAATGATCCTTCTGGTTAGGAGGTACCTACAAAGGAGGGATCGACCAGCGGTATAGGTTCATGACACCAGGCTTAGAGACATGATGATAAATTGATCCTTGTTGATTGCCCTCGTGAAGGGACGGGTTTCTTCAGTCGAAGAAACACGGGAGGCTAGTAGGTCTTCAGATGGGCGGTAAAGCCCCTAATGATAATTCTCTTTCCCTTCATTGATAAAGATGCCCAGGTATATCAGCAAGAGGATGATGGCAAATGTAATCCCTTTCTCACTCGTAATTCCAGGTACATGCTTTTGTCAATTAAAGTTTACTTTCAATTAAGCAATGAATGTTATTATTTTACGTTAAATGTTCGTTGTAAGAATCTGCAGTTGTACAGTTAGAGAGTTAAATGTTTCATTCAGCTGAGATGGAAAATTCTAGAAATTAGTTACTCAGTATTAAATTAATATTTTGTTTAAAAGGAAACCCTAGTTTTACAGTTATTTAGTTATTGATCTTCTATGAAACGGTTGGTGTAAATCCGTTAGTTGTTTCGTTTCAACTGAAACTGCAAACTTAGAAGTTAGTTGAAAATTTAAATTGATTTAGTTGAAATCGATTTGGAAACCCTAGAATGGAAACTAGTTAAACTTCAGCTGAAACTGGTAGTTGGTTTTCATTTTTAAACTGTAGATCAAGTAGAGTGTTACAATTAAATATATCATTAAATGCACTTGCTTTTTTTTATATCATTCATAAAGTGGACACCCAAGAGAGGTACTTTAGAATTTGACTTATATCATTAAATAGCCCTTATTAATATAAAGTCAAAATATAACATTATAATATGTACCCCTTTTTATAAATTAATTATTATTAAAGCTTGACCTTAATAATAATTAAAAATAACATAACTTCCTCAAAAACCATTATTTCCCGATTTCGTCAGAGCAAAGGGGTCAACCACTGCATCCAATGTGCATCTAGGTGCCTTTCCAAAAATAGTAACATTGGACTCTAACAATCGGGTGACTTACTATAAATAGTAATTATGCAAAAACTGAGTCCAAACCAACTCCCAAAGGAAAATCCTGAATAACACCAAACTCCGGAGAAGAAAACAACCTGATATCTACCACACAGGACCCCCTAACCAACAATATTAGCCTACGAGGGTCCAATGATAGGCTAAACCACGAAAAGTTGATGCGAGCTAAAAAGGGGACATTACACATTCTGAGTTAATATTTTTCAATACAATAGAATGGAGTAATTTGCCAAATGGGTATTTATTGTTGAGCATTAACTTTGATATGCATTTCTAAGTTATATCGCTGCCTATTTTGTTAATCTGGAAAGTATCTATGGAGGGGTTTAATGCTTATTATTTGACGTAATGACTGATTTATAAGAAGGAAAACATTGCAACATTGTGAATTGCTTATTTGCCGAGTTAATATGTGCATTTGAAATCTGCCTAAGTCTGAAAGTGAAACAATCCATT
>VDFB02115431.1:0-19984 GCA_007258455.2 Sequoia sempervirens | reverse complement strand
TCTATTGTATTCTCTTCATATACACTCTGAACTTGACATCAATGACAATAGTGGCAACTATTTCTTCTATCAATCTTCGATCAATGAACTCCTTGACATCAATCAAACCAACAATCTGGACTGAGCACCTTTCACATCAATGACAATATTTCCAACATCCCCTTCTCACATTCTAAATAGCCTATAAGAATTAAAAAAGGACAAGAATCTCTACCACTCACTTACACCTACAAAGGGGACATTACAATCTTTTTTCTAGAAGCCATCATTTATACCAGAGAAAAGAAATTGAGAGAGAAAAGCATAATAGAATATCTTGTGTGCTAGAAGAATCTCCCAACTAAAGATGTTACATTAGAATGAGCAGAGATATACTTGAACATCCAAGTTTGCAATTTCTTGAGGGCAAGCAATTTTAGGAAGGGTGGATTGTCATGTCCCTTTCTCATAAATAAAATAATTGGAAAACCCATAGCCTATTTCTTTATTTCCTGTAGACTAAGGGATAAAGTTAAGGGATAAAGTTAGAGAAATAATTTAATAATGTTTTAAGTTATTCCTAATAATATTATTTGAAAACATTGTAGGACAACTTAATTATTATTATCAGTTAGATAAAGTGGACCAATGGGACATAATAAGGCCTTTGGTAATTTTTATTAAAATGATTTCAAATGAGTAAAAGGGAATTCAAAAATTTGGCTCCAAAAAGAGTATAAATGAGAAACAGTGGTTCAAAGAAGATCATCCAGTTGTTATGAAATCAAACCTTCTTTCATAGTTTGAATACCTGTGTTCAACTATTGCACTTGAGGATGAAAACCTTCCGAGTATAGAGATTCAATGGATGAAAACCCTCTTGTTCCTTGAGACACTTTCACCCAAGAATCACAATTGTGCAGAGAAGATTACAGCTTATTTCCAATTTCCAACTTGCTATAGTACTGCTGCTACAATGCCACTATAGTATTGCTACAGTACTATTCTGTTCCTATAGTTGCAGTGCCTTGTCATTGTGATAAGCATTTATAACAACATATTGTATTAGCATATGAGTTCTTGCATTTTTATCAAATACAGCATTGTTTGATCCTGAATGTCATTTCTACTAATATTCTCAATGTTCAATGGTAATTGTCAATAGCAGATTTGGTACGTCATCATTTGCATCAATAAATTCAAACATCTCATAATGCATAGAATTCCAAATAAAATGATAAGTAACCAAACTGCTATTGTAATTAAATTAGGTAAATATTCTATCAACTTTCATAATCCAAAAGTTCCTAACCCTTTCATAAATAGGAACCTCAAAAAACTGCAAGGTTCTTAAAATACTAAAACAGGGACATTACAAGAGATCTCTTGACAAATGTCCAATCATCAACACACTCAACCACAACAACCATATAACATCCTCATGTATACCAACCATAATTAACAACAAAAATTAAAAGCAATCACTTATACATTAGACAATCTATTCTATAACAATAATTATTTAAAACCAAACATTACACATCTAATCATTGTATCATGCCCTATGTCTACAAGAAAATATTAAATATTGTGTACCCCATACTAGTATTAGCAACTTTATGATTCCGTATGAGCACAAGTTTAGAAGGAATTTAATGTAGACAAGTGACAAACACAAACTACATGCTCATGAATAGCCAAAAACGAAATGACAAAGCAAATATGCAAACATGCAAAAGCTAGGGTGTGACAAAGATTCTCTACTTCCTTTGTTCATCAGTTTCCTGCCTTTGGTGTCCTTATTTTCTTGTCTTAAAATCAGAAGGAATATCAAACTTATCAAAGAAGCTTTGATTGGAAAATTAGAGAATAAAGCAAATGTCTTTCTTCATAAGCAATGCTAACAAATAAGATTCCTCTCTCAATGAAAATTACTTACCCTTAATTGAATTCCTCTAATTGATGCTAACTTTTCCACTTCACGATAACCAACCCAACTACCATCTAGTCGTTTCATGTTGAAAGTCACAACAGGACCTTGTGCACAAGACAAGCCTTGATAACCCTACATGATGTAATAAGTAAGAATCATATCAATTTCAAAAATATTAAACAAATAAACCTACAAAACTACACAATTTTAACAACGATGTAACTTTTAATGCCCTTGTGCAAATTATGAGAAGAACAAGAACCTACAAAACTAAAACAAAAAGAACAATAAGATTTAGCTTCAAAAGACTAAAACGAATGGATTGAACTTTATAAACTACTGGTCTACAAGAAATTCATTCAAAGTGGTTTTGACTCATATTATGAGTAGAAAAGATGGCAAACTTCATCATTTTGCTAGCTTAAAGACAATAGGTTTATATAAATTCTAAAAGAAGTGCATACCCAAAACATAACATGCATAAGGCAAGGACCTTTGAACATAACACATACAGAAATATGTGGGAAAGCAATACTGCAAGATTTTAAAAGGCATATTCATTAATCTTTTTCCAAAAAATGCAAGAAAATGAGCTAGATAAAAAAACGATTCTAGAAGGAAGACATTCTATAATCATAATTTGTGATTGATAAGATATGCATGTGCACACTTCCAATAATGTTTCTATTTTTCATCAACATTAACAAGGAATTTTTATAACCACGCCATATTTAATAAGATTACCAATATATGCAATTTCCATCCAATAAAGATGGTGCTTACGCTTTCAAACCAGCCTTGATAACAATCTAATAGAGAAAGTGTGATGAGCTGTCAACTTCAACTCCTCAGATTTTAGCCTTATTTTACATTTAGAGAATTTTAGACAGAAGCGAGCGCATGATAACAGCTAGGAATAATCGAGCATCGCTATTACGGGCAGGCTATTTAATCGAACAAATAGACGCATTCTAAAAGCTTTCCAAATTATTTCATTTCCAGGTACCAGTTCAAAGCAGCCAACCGCTATGAAATCGGTCAAAAATCCGCAGAAGCATAATGTCCCCAGAAATGCAGATGGTAGATATAATCCAGACGCCAAAGAAGCTGAAGAGAAACCCTCAAAAGGAAAGGCGTTTCTCCTAGAAAATCCAAACGCCCTTGCACAAAGAGCCACACACTACAAGCAATAAGCCAAAATCCTCAACTCAGAAGGTACGGCCATGAAGTAGAGTGTCTGCCAGATGAAGGAAGGACGCCATCTCTCAAACCCTCCTGAATTGATAAGGAAACTCAACAGAAACACAAATTTAGCTCAATAGAACCTCTGAATGAAGCTCCCACAAATCCACTAATTCAAATGGTCTCTCACAGTCTCAAAAATGCTCAACATGGAAGAAGATCTCGTTCTCCAATGGAAGAAATTGCTCAAACCCTGGCCACAGAGAGTAGCACAAAACAAAACCCAATTGGCAAAGTCAAATGATCAAGAATCGAGTTTGATTTGCCAAAAATGCTTATATCCTCAAGGGGCACGCATTTCAAGAAGATGACTCCACTTTTCATCATTTAAATCTTTTAAAATATATTTAAGTCACTTTCAATAGTTTGACTTAAATATTTTGGGCGCCCACTTTGAAGATTAAGTGATTTAATTTTCAATCACTTTTCATGAAATATTTAAGTGATGTAAGAGTTGGGTCATCTTCTTGAAATGCATGCCCCTTGAGGATATAAGCATTTTTGGCAAATCAAACTCGATCCTTGATCATTTGACTTTGTCAACTAGGTTTTCTTCTGTGCTACTCTCTATGACCAAGGTTTGAGCAATTTCTTCCATTGGAGAACGAGATCTTCTTCAATGTTGAGCATTTTTTAGATTGTGAGAGATTAGTCGAATTAGTGATTTGTGAAAGCTTCATTCAGAGGTTCTATTTAGCTAAATCTGTGTTTCTGTTGAGTTTCCATATCAGTTCAGGAGGGTTTGAGAGATGGCGTCCTTCCTTCATCTAACAGACACTCTACTTCACGGCCATACCTTCTGAGTTGAGGATTTTGGCCTATTGCTTG
Organism: Sequoia sempervirens; assembly: GCA_007258455.2. NCBI lineage: Eukaryota > Viridiplantae > Streptophyta > Pinopsida > Cupressales > Cupressaceae > Sequoia > Sequoia sempervirens. Next base: position 16,002 of record VDFB02115431.1, on the reverse strand, counting down.
AAGTGTATGGCTCTTTGTGCAAGGGCGTTTGGCTTTTCTAGGAGAAAAGCCTTTCCTTTTGAGGGTTTCTCTTCAGCTTCTTTGGCGTCTGGCTTATATCTACCATCTACCTCAATTTCTAGGCTGGACATTGCATTATGTAACTTCCCACACTGGATTTTGTCAGTTTCACCATCTTGGCTGGCAAGCTGGACTTATTTTCTTAAATAAATAATCTAGAAGCTTTCGGGTACGTTTATCATTTGTGATCTATTTGTTTCAGTTAAATAATACCTTCTGCGATTCCATTATGTAGAAAATAGCTCAGATTTACATTTTATAACAATTTTATGTTGTACGCCCCTTCTCTTCTGTCTAGAAAATTTCTCTAAAAAACAAAAAAAACACAAATAAGATAAGGAAAATACAAGGGTTTGAGTTGTCAGCCAGTAGGGCTCATCACAGTGGTATTAGAGCGCTGATCCTGCCAGCCTGGAGGGTTAGCAACTTCTATGCAGTCACACCAGAACAGGTTTGACAGCTACTACTCACCTAGGGGTCCTGGTTTTCAGAGAAGTGTCTTCGAACCATTTCCAGCATTTCCATTTGAGGAACAGGAAGAAGAATTAGACCTTGATAGCAAGGCTAACAGGGAACATGAAGGTTCTCAAAGGAATCGTCTCAATGAAAAGGACGAAGAGGCTACAGATGTACTCAGAGGCATGGTGGCAAGCCAAGAACAGGTGGCGAATATCCTCCAACAGCTCAGCACCAATGTTCAAAATTTGACACTTCATAGAGGTCAGAATAAGGATCGAGATCAGGAAGGCAATATTCATGGAGAACCACACAGAATCATTGCTCCAGCACGCACCTTTGAGAGACCCACATGTCCTAATTTTATCAGAAATGATGCTGATGAAGAGGATGAGGTTGAACAGGGTGGTGAAGTGAACTTTGCAAATAACATCATGACTATGCATGATGAATGGGATGCATTGTCTCCGTGAGTTAAGGATCACCTTAACTTCGATCGATTCATGAGCCAGAAGAGAGACCATAACCGTAACAAGAATGACAGTAGGCCTAGATAAAAACATAATGATCTCAGAAAGGCTACCAACAAACTGACCTTAGTTAACTATGTGGCAGTGGTAGAGTTACAGCACATGCCTGGGTGAGTAAGTTGGATATATTCCTGACACTACGTCCTATGCCAGAGGAATATGCCATACGATTTGCAACACTCCACCTTGATGGCGTAGCACATGACTGGTGGATTGATGGCATGGCAACACTTCACCATGATAGAATAACCTCATACCAGGAGTTCACTGATAGAATGGTAGAGACGTTTGATAGACATGATCCCGAACTATTCTTCAGGGATCTTGCGCAGTTAAAACAGATGGATAGGTTGGAATCTTACATTGTTGAGTTCCAGACACTATCCGTAATGGTGACAAGCATCTCAGAGAGAAGGCTGATCATATTGTTCATTGAGGGTCTTTTCAAGCCCATGAAAGGTTGGATCAACGCATTTGATCCACCTACTTTACAGGAGGCCATGAGGAAAGCTCGCAATATGGAGCTCACTACACCTCGTAAACAATTTGGCTCGAAACCATCTACTTCCTACACTGATAACAAATCTGATCCAAAGAAGGCTGATAATGCTGATCAAAAGAAAAAATTTGCATCACCTTTAGATCGTGAAACAATGAATGATATGCGTAGCAAGAAGCTCTGCTTTTACTGCAAGGCACCATATGACTGTCCCCTCAAGCCTAAAGGGCAAAACAAGCATATGGAGTGGTTCTTTGAGGGAGAGGAGTTGACTGATTTTTCAGACCAGCAAGCTGCAATATATGACACGGATGAGGAAAAATCAGAAAATGAGGCAGAAATTGTGGTTGAAACTGAGCTACTAGAAGCTCACATGTCCAGCATGCAGATAGAGAACTCTTTCAGACTTCGAGGGATCTTAGCTGGTCAAAGAGTCATTTCTCTTTTGGATACAGGTGCAACCCACAACTTCATTGATTCACGGTTAGTGGAGAAAAGGGGTATTCAAACTCAGCAGTTTGAAGGCATTCGAGTGAAGGTTGCGGATGGTTACACTCTCAACTGCGAGAGGATGATTCCGGATTTGCCAATGAAACTCAACAATTTTGGGTTGAAGGCAGATTTTTATGTTGTGAACATGGGAGGTACAGATATAGTTCTTGGCATGAAGTGGCTTCATGCAATAGGAGAGTTCACACTTAATTTCACTCAGGAGAATGGAACGTTTGATTCGGCATGACATGGTGATTGGGCAATAGAGTGCAAGGTAATGCCTTCACAGAAGGAGCAGCAAGGTTCTTATCATCCAGATGTTCAGGCACTCTGAATCAAACACGCAAACGTTTTCAGTGCTATCCCACCAGGTACACTGTCATGTCCCCGTTTTAGCTGACACTGTTTGTCGAGGAGTGAGCCTATTATTTCGATCCTCGTAGGCTGACAGATAGGTGCAGAGGATCATCGGAGGCAGTTGCTCAATGTTTGGTAGCTCCACGGTAAGCAAACGGGTTAAATTTCAAAAGAACTCTTTCCGTGAGTGTTTTTCGTGAACTTCTATTTTTAGAAAGTTAGGTCGCCGGAATGCTATTTCTGTGGCACCTGGTTCAACTATTCAGCTCAGAATCGACCCCGTTCAGCAGTTTGTTGATCAGACGAAGAAATAAGGAGTAATTAATGATTTATTAAATATTTAATAATTTGACTTTATATTAAAGTTACTTTATTGAAATATTTAAATATTTAATTATTTGGCTTAATTATAAAGTATTTATTATACTTTATAATAAATTATTAAATGTGACTTAATGAGTATTTTATATTCATTAAAAAGTGGACGCCAATAATTAATATTTCTCCTAAGTTAAAAGTGCGAAATTAAATCATTTATTTAAATGATTATTTTAAAAGGAGTTGGGTCGAATTTTTCGAACCATCATGATTATGTTATTCTAATTTGTCTTTTTTTGCTCTGAGCATTGGAGTTTGCAAACCTTAGGGTTTCTGGCAGACAGGCGTTTCTGGAGAACGAAAACTCTTCAGAGATTAGGCGACCGGAGGTCGAAATTTCTAAGCTTGCATCCTCGCGGGACTTCATTCAGCGCTACGCATTGAACTTATTGACGATTCGCATGTGAGATTCACAGAAGTTATCCATCGCATAACATGAAGCGTAATTTATCGAGATCAATCTTCAAAGTTTTGGCACACTTTCCAAGGAGCCGTACCTTGTCATTTATTGCTGCAGCAGGCCGTACTTTTCTGTACTTCCCAAGCCGTACATTCTTTTCTCCAGAGGAACGCATTTATTCTTCAGTTCTTGATGATTGGATCTTGGGCGCATTGATACTGGAGATTCTTCTTGCCTGTGACTGGAGAGCAAAGCTGATATATTATTTTCTTAATGCATTTAATGCTGCTTCAGCCGCCATTCAGGTTTTTCAATAAAATTTATTGTATCTCATGCTTTATTCAGATTTTTGTATTGTAAATGCTCTGGAAGTGATAATAAACAGTGCGCCTACCTTCTCTGATCATTTTCCAAGCTTTTCTAGAGTTTATTAATTTTTTATGAATTTATTAGCAATTTTGAGAGAAATCGCAGCTTTACATTTTTGCCTGAAAACTCATCAAAACACAAAAAAATCAAAATTTGCAAAAAACATCAAATCTCAGTTAGGGTTTCGCATTGAGAACCATTAGGGTTTTGACAGTGGTATCGTGAGCACGTATCTCCCCGCCATCCCCGCTTTTTCGCTTTTCTAATACGGTGCTTTTAATGCCATGAACGTGAGATACCATTCACTCATTAAAGGCGTAGGATGCAAAGACGAGGATTGACAGTCCACCTATCCCCAAGGTCGCATAATACCGAGTAATTTGGTTTTCACAGATCCAGCTCGACCTTAGTGAAAACAAAGGTTGCAACCCTAATGGCGTAACGTGAGATTTCCTCACAGACCGGGCAGGGATCCGTGGAAGGCGATGCGTAGGGTGGCGGTTACCCATGAGGAGTTTAGACGGAGGCATGATAATATGATGGACATGATGTCTCAGTTGATGGGTACCATTAGACAGTGCACACCCACACAGCCTCATTACATACAGATTGGACAGACGAGCGGGGCTACACCAGTGGATCAGCCATTAGTATCAGCACCTCGACAGCCGTCTCCGATCTATCAGGAGCGTAGGCCAGGACAGCCTACTTTCTTACCTAGGGAGACTCCACCACAGACTCCAGGAGCAGAGCATCAGGGACAGCATCAGGAGTTTCAGCCACACAATGGCATGTCAGTGGCAAACTTGACGAGATTTCACGGTGAGTACATGTCACTAGCACCTGAGATCCGGCAGGCACTTACATTTCATGAGTTTATAGATGTTTATAAACCTAGAGGAGGAGGCAGATTTGATCGTAGACCCCCTCAGTATCAGCAGCCGCAGCCACAGGTGAACAGGGATTTGCAGTTTGCGGTGAGCAAGATTACATTGCCATATTTTGATGGGTCTGAAAAGACATCAGCGAGGTCTTGGGTACAGAAACTGGACAATTACTTATCACTTAGGCCTATGCAGGAGGATGAGGCAATTAAATTTGCTACTTTGCATCTCGACGGAGTAGCACATGATTGGTGGCACCACGGTATGTACACGCTTGGCCATCATGCAGTTAATACCTATCAGGAGTTCACTAGTAGACTGATAAAGAGATTTGATAAAAGGGATCCAGAACTTTATTTCAGAGAGTTGGCTCAGCTCAGACAGACAGGTAGCTTGGATTCTTACATTGGCGAGTTTCAGAGAGTTGCAGTTATGGTGATTGGTATTTCAGAACGGAGACTCATTATACTCTTCGTTGAGGGTTTGACAGAGCCTATGAGAGGTTGGGTCAAGGCGTTTGATCCTCCTACTCTTCAGGAGGCGATGCAGAAGGCAAGGAGTATGGAGCTTGCTGCTCCGAAGAAACAATTTCAGCCTAAGACAAACAACTTGCCTATTGAGGAGAGTCATACACCAGTTGCAGATCCAAAAAGGAAACCAGTTGCGAGAATTGATGATGCAACTCGGGATGAATTGAGAAAGAAACAACTTTGTTATTGGTGCAAAGCACCCTACAATAAGGAGCATGATTGTCCTTTGAGACCGAAGGGCAGAGCCAACCGCGCCATGTGGGTTTACTATGATGATGATGAGTCTGATGATTCAGACCAGCAGGTTGTTTCAGAACATGCAGAGGCCGGGAATGCCTCTATGGAGTTTGGGCCCGATGCCAACTTATCCCCGTTGGTGTTATCTGCTAGTGTACGGGATGACTCATTTAGGTTTAGGGGATTAGTGGAAGGACAGCGATGTATTGCTATGCTCGACACTGGAGCCACACACAATTTCATCGATGAGAGCTTCGTCAACAGATGTAGACTCCAGACAGAGGATTTCGATGGATTCGTGAAATTGCGGCGATGACACTCACTCTGCAATTGAGCTGGATTTATCTTTACTTCTGCGTTGGCTGATATTTTCGGCGTAGGTGTATTTCGGTGGGGTTCACCTGGTGGATGGATTAGGTTGTGGCGGATACCTTCCCGCGAGCAACGTCTCCACCGGCGCAGCCTGATGCCGATGCGCCCAGACGTTCATCCTTCCCGCCCGCAGAGCGATGTCGGAGAAGAGCCCAGGCTGTCGAACCCATCGACCCGCCATTGGTTCCGCCAGAATTCGTCCATCGAACAGAGCCGAGCCGCCCGCCGTCATTGTCCGGTTTATTTTTGCCATTCCGTCTGTTCCTGTTCTGGAGCGATACGCCAGGATCCCATCTGCGCCCCGTGAGCCCATTCCGTCCCACGTTTCGATGGTGCAGAGTGCATATGGCTGCATGATTGATCCGCATGTACACAATTTGTTTCAGTTGCACAGTTCTAGCATGCACGTACTTGATATGCTGGATGATAGTATATCTCGTGCAGTTTTAGGGGGTAAGTGTTGCTTGTCGTTTGACTTGCCTCCTTCTGTGAGTCTTGATCCTATGTCGGACCGCACTGAGGTTAATAGGGAATGGTGTTTTATTCTTGCTGATCAGTTGTGGGAGTTACAGGAGCCAGTTGTGGCCAGCAGGAACATTGTCCTGTACTATCCTTGGGATCCAGGTGGTGCAGTGCAGCTGTATTTGCAAAGATTGCTTGAGGACAAGCAATTTCAGGGAGGGCGGACTGTCATGTCCCCGTTTTAGCTGACACTGTTTGTCGAGGAGTGAGCCTATTATTTCGATCCTCGTAGGCTGACAGTAGGTGCAGAGGATCATCAGAGGCAGTTGCTCAGTGTTTGGTAGCTCCAGTTTTGCGCTGTGTCGCTTGGCCTCGCATCTTCCGTAGTGTTTTTCGTGAACTTCTCATTTTTGTTAGGTCGCTTAAGTCATGCCTTGTGGCACCCGTCTTCAACTATTCACCAGACCCACCTGGCCTGCCAGCTTGTTGATCGCATCTAAGAAACAAGGAGTAATTAATGACTACTAATATTTAACAATTTGACTTTATATTAAAGCTACTTTATTGAAATATTTAAATATTTAATTATTTGGCTTAATTATATGTAATAATATAATTTCTAAATTATTAAAATGGACTTAATGAATATTTATTATTCATTAAATAAGGCGCCAATTAATTATTTAATATTTCTCCTAAGTATCAAAGGTGAAATAAATCAATTTTATTTAAATGATTAATTAAAAGAGCTTGGGTCGAATTTCTCAAAGGGCAGTATATATTCTCAGAAAGGACAAATCGAACTATGATGATTATGTTATTCTAATTTCTCTTTTTGCTCTGAGCATTGGAGTTTGCAAACCTTAGGGTTTCTGGCAGACAGACGTTTCTGGAGAACGAAAACTCTTCAGAGATTAGGCAGACTGAGGCTGTGAAATACCAGTTTAAACTTGCATCTGGGTAACTTCATTCAGGAGTTACAGATTGAACTTATTGACAGATTCAGACAGGGATTTACAGAGTTATCCATCAGACAATACAGGCGACTTCATCAGAGATCAATCTTCAAGGTTTTGACACACTTCCCAAGGAGCCGTACCTTGTTATTTATTGCTGCAACAGGCCGTACTTTTCTGTACTGCCCAGGCCGTACATTCTTTTCTCCAGAGGAACGCATTTATTCTTCAATTTGTCATGATTGGCTCTTGGGCGCATTGATACTGGAGATTCTTCTTGCCTGTGACTGGAGAGCAAAGCTGATATATTATTTTCTTAATGCATTTAATGCTGCTTCAGCCGCCATTCAGGTTTTTCAATAAAAATTATTGTATCTCATGCTTTATTCAGATCTTTGTATTGTAAATGCTCTGGAAGTGATAATAAACAGTGCGCCTACCTTCTCTGATCATTTTCCAAGCTTTTCTAGAGTTTATTAATTTTTTATGAATTTATTAGCATTATTTGAGCAAAATCGCAGCTTTAGTATTTTGCCTGAAATCCATCAAAAACACAAAAATCAAAAATTTGCAAAAATATCAAACCCTGCATTAGGTTTTGCATTGAGAACCATTACCGTGGTTCGACATACACCTCTAATAAAGGTATTGGAGTATACTGTATATTGATGAGGGGTACAAAACTCAATATGATCACTCCCACTGCACCCCAAACGCTTAAAAAGATGAAATTGAAAACTATTAAGAACTTTTAGCTTGGGCACATTAGGCCAAGTAAGTCACCCTTTGCTTCATCAGTTGTTTTGGTGAATAAAAAGGATGGTACACTTAGGATGTGTATTGACTACAAGATGCTCAACAGGAAGACTATTAAGAACAGGTATCCCATACCACGGATTGACGAGTTAATAGATGAGCTACATGGAGCTTGCTATTTCTCGAAGATTGATTTGAGGACTGGGTACCATCAGATCAGAGTCTGAGAGGAGGATATTGAGAAAACCGCATTCCGATGCCACTGTGGACATTATGACTTCTTGGTTATGCCATTCGGTTTAACCAACGCTCCAACCACATTTCAGTCCACAATGAACAAGGTTTTCCATCCTCACTTGAGGAAATTCGTTTTGGTGTTCTTCGACGACATACTGGTTTACAACAGGTCTTGGGAGGATCACATAGTTCACTTGGATGCAATATTGAGCATATTGGATAGGGAGTCCTTGTACGCCAAGGAATCCAAGTGTGCGCTGGGAATGGGAGAACTTTTATATCTGGGTCACACCATCAACAGTGAGGGAGTCAGTATGGATCCAAAGAAAGTTTGTGCTATCATTGATTAGCCTACACCTGAGACATTGACATAGCTTAGGGGATTTGTAGGTCTATTCAACCTCTACCGTCGGTTCGTTAGTGGATTCTCGCGTCATGCAGCGCCACTGAGAGATTTGACTAAGAATGGAGCTTTCGTGTTGACACCTTTAGCACAGGCGTGCTTTGAGAAGTTTAAACTTCTCATGACTACCTATCCAGTTTTGGCATTACCAAACTTCACCAAGCCGTTTGAGCTACATTGTGATGCCAGCGGTGAGGTTATTGGGGTAGTCATCATGCAGGACCGACATCCTATAGCTTTCGAGAGCAGGAAGCTGAGAGGTCCTGAGAGGAGCTTTAGCATCTACGACAAGGAAATGTTGGCCATCATGCATGCCATGGCCAAGTTCAAGCAATATTTGGTTGGTAGTAAATTCTGTGTTAAAACCGATCACAATAGTCAAAGACATTTCCTAGGGCAGCGAGATTTGAATGAAAGACAACAGAAATGGGTTAGCAAACTTCAATCCTATGATTTTGACATCTCCTATGTCAAGGGTACACAGAACGTGGTTGCTGACGCATTATCTCGCCACCCGCACATAAGCTCCATTACCGAGATTGCAGAGGACTGGAGACACATGATAGTTACGAAGTATGCTAAGAGCCCGTGGGCTTCTAGCATAGTGGATGGGACAGTACAGGATGGCAGATACTCACTTGTACATGATCTTATAATTTACAAAGGGAGGATATTTCTAGTCCCAAGTTCTGAGATGAGGGACAAGGTATTGAGATCATTTCACGATTCACCTATGGCAGGACATCCCGGTTACTTTAAGACCTACAGGCAGGTACAGGAGAGATTCTCTTGGAAAGGTCTCAAGTCATTTGTTCTTCAGTATGCCAGGGAATGCCTTGTTTGTCAACAGAACAAGCAAGAACATACATACCCTACAGGATTACTACAGCCACTTCCTATTCCTGAGAGGAAGTGGGAATGCTTGTCTACGGACTTCATTACAGGATTGCCGAAAGCTCAAGGGAAAGACAGCATTTTTGTGGTAGTAGATCGATTGACGAAGTATGCACATTTCTTCCCAATCACTACTACTCACACAGCTACACAGGTGGCAGATTTGTTTTTCCGAGAGGTATTCAGGTTGCACGGTTTGCCTCGGAGCATATTCAATGATAGGGACAGTAGGTTTATGAGTAACTTCTAGCAGGAGTTATTCAAACTTTGCGGGACAGAACTCACTCCAAGCACCAGCTACCACCCACAGACAAATGAGCAGACTGAGATAGTCAACAAATGGGTGGAGGCATACTTGAGGAACTACAGTTCAAGACAGCACAAGGCACGGGTGAAGTGGTCATACCTTTGTGAGTATTGTTACAATACCACTCATCACATGAGTATTCAGATGACACCATACGGAGCATTATATGGATATGATGCTCCGAGTTTTCTAGATTTGTTGCTGAGTGACAGTAGAGTACCTAGTGTTGGGGATCTATTACAGGAGAACCAGGACATTATGAGAGCACTCAGGGAGAACATTCAGAAAGCTCAAAATCAGCAAAAGCAATATGTTGATCAGAGGCGAGTGGAGCGATCTTTCAAGATCGATGATTTGGTGTATTTGATGCTACAGCCTTATAGGCAGTCCACCCTTTGTAAGAAGGGCGCCAAGAAACTTAAGCCACGATACTATAGACCATTTAGAGTTGTCAAGCGTGTCGGTGGAGTGGCTTATGAGTTAGATCTATTGGTGAATAGTAAGGTTCACAACGTGTTCCATGTGTCGCGCCTCAAAAAGGCGTTGGGACAAGTCACTCCTACAGATTTACCACCCCTGGATGATGAGGGGATGTTGATTTTGATACCTGAGGCCATTCTGGATTCTAGAGAGCCTCATCTTCGGAGGCGGGTTATCAGGGAATATCTGGTAAAGTGGAAAGATCTACCAGCAGAGGATGCAACTTGGGAGGGTGACAGTATTTTACAGCATTCAGCTTTGAGTTTGCTTGCGGACAAGCAAATTCGGGGAGGGCGGACTGTGACATCCCCGCTCTAGTCAGTTCTCAGGTACAGTTGAGTTAGCCCATCTCTTGGACCCTTGTAGGCTAACAGGTTGTGTTTAGAGGGTCAGTGACATTATCTGGAGGAGTTTTGTCGTTCTCAGTTCAAAGTTCAGTGATTGGCTTAGAGCAGGCCTTGGCAGTTCAGGGGTTGACAGCTTCTGATGGCACAAAATTATATGGAGCTTTGAGAGAGTTATGATTATAACTCAGAGTTCTCAGAATCATAACTCTCTCAAAACTCCATATAATTTTGTACCATCAGAAGCTGTCAACCCCTGAACTGCCAAGGCCTGCTCTGAGCCAATCACTGAACTTTGAACTGAGAACGACAAAACTCCTCTAGATAATGTCACTGACCCTCTAAACACAACCTGTTAGCCTACAAGGGTCCAAGAGATAGGCTAACTCAACTGTACCTGAGAATTGACTAGAGCGAGGACATCACAGAAAGAAAAGAAAAAGAAAAAGTTGTAACTATTAAAAATACTTCATAAAATTCCAAGCATAAAAGAATGCAATATTATCAAGATCAATTCTAGGTTGCATGAAGTTTGTATGAACCTTGAGAAAAAAAGAAACAATGAAATTATATTAATGTCCATGACTTACCAAGAATTGGTCAAAGGAATTGAAGCGTACATTAGGTATAATAGAAAAGAGCTATTACAAATGGAGCCTAAGGCTTTAAGCAAATACAACAAAGAAAGAAAAGTAGGAAAGGCGAAGAAATATGCACAAAAGGATTAATCTAAAAAAGAGCAACCCCTAAACTATGTAAAGTCCCCTATTTTCCAGTGATCATCCAGCGGAGTCCACTAGTTTATTTTATTCCCATACACTAAGGTGGAAAAAATCAATCAAGGGAATAATTTAATTAAATAAATATTAAATTGTCCTAAGTCACTTTTTGGACATTTCTATTTATTAATTGGTTCAATTATTAAAGTGACTTGAATTAAATGCATTGATAAACTATTAAATAAAATCAGTACAAGAAAAGCAAATATAATTAAAAATTGAAAGGTGATGAAGAAATAAAAGGTGGTGAAAAGGAAATTATAATCATCTTTTGGAAATTATTATCGGGAAGAATTTGAAGAGCTTGTTCTACAAGTTCCAGAAGTTTGAAGACGAAAACCCTTGGGTTTCATGGTGGATTGGACGACAACTCAATACCATCCGAGGTGGATTTACTTCAGAATTCACATAGTGTTCATTGATGAAATTTGTGAAGTCTTTTCAAAGACAAGTTTCAGGGATTTGCAGAGGTATTTATAGAGTAAAATATTGGATTAATGGCAGAGACTGTAATGCCTGTAAGGAAATCAATTTATTAGCAGACATCATTAAGTTGAATCAACTGTAGATTGGGGCATGTGAAGCTGGAAATCGATCGACTATCCCTTGTGTTGGGCGTTTATACTTCCCCGCTAGCCGAATTATTGGTATGCTAGATATAATCAGATCGAATACTTATTTCCTTAGCTTCGGTTGCTATTGTTCGGCGGGTTATATCAAGAGATTGTCTGAAGCTGGACAACATTGTCATGGTAATGAGTGGCTTCCATACTTGGTTTGAACTTCCTCATATCCTCTCAAATAAGCACCAACTATGATTCCAGTTGGGTGAATGGAATAAGACGACTAGTCATTGAACGAAGGATAGCCGCATAGTCACTTATAAAGGCTACACGAACACATCAGATTTGATTGGTGTGATGCATATCTGTTTAGATGTGGAAACATTGAAGTCATTAAATTATTAATTTATGCTAGGCGATTACATTCACTGTTTACAAAGGCGATTTGGTATTTGAAGTTGGGCGTTGGGATAGCTTTGTTGATCACTACCTTCCATAAACCAAACGTGGGCAATCTTGCAATTATGTGATATTATTCCAGCAATATTACCTCTATCAGGAAGGGTGAATTCGCTACCAATAAGGTTAGAGATTATCTTTTATTATCATTGTAATCTGTAACAGAATTTCATTTGAAGTATCTTGCATTCCTGAAACTTTATAGTTGATTTTAGTTTGATATAAAGGTTTATATGTGAATATCAAATGTAAACGCCTTGCCTTATAATTATTGCAATGAAATCTTTATAACTAGTACACATAAACCTGCAAACAATCTGGAAGCATGCAAACTGTTTCATACAATACCTATGAGGAAAAGTGCAAAATTAAGTAAACTCGGCAAGAGTTCTTACAATTCTATCAGAGTCATTCCTGCTAGCTTGGAGGCTTATGTACACTACTAATAGGGCCAAACAGTACACTGAAACAGAGCAAAAACGAAAATAATTCCAATTTGTTGAGCCATATCCAAAAAAGGATACCTTTTAAGCTGCATTAGCAACAAGGCAGCCACACATAGTTACACAACGAATTGAAACAATGGTGGGTTCAAGTAATGTGAGACCTCATGATAGGACTGAGAGGAGTGTACAAAACATATTCAATGATCTAGCACAGGTACAGTAAGAAATGATGCAACAATTTATGCAATCACAACAGCAATTGATCACAGCTATTGGGAAAATGTCATAGAATATGAATTCTCTCAGGTTGAATTAGAATGCTCCAAGGGAAGGTAGTAATGCAAGTAATAGCATTCCAAGGGGAGCCATGAAATATTCCGAGCCAAATTTTTTCGTTTTTTAACAATTGCAAATTACAATCAATGCACCCATTAAGGTTAGAGGATAAACCAAAACGTGCAAAAGCAACTCTAACCAGAATGTACACCAGGATCCCGATGTGGGCAAGGTGTGAGCATTGGTTAGAGGGTCTCAAACAAGTGCTTATGCAGGAAGTAACTCTAACCAAGAATGGCGCCGATGATGGCGAGCATATGGTCAGAGGATCTTCTACTCTAATTGCTGAAAGGGAACTCAACACCAAGTATGTGCTACCCAATCGAGAACGGAGTGAGGGGCGACCATATGGCGGAGTGATTACAAAATTCTATGCTTGAAAATAAACTGCTGAAAACTGGAAATTCTCAACACCCAGAATGTGCTTGCTAACCCAGAGTGGGAAAGTAGCTACCATAGGGCGGAGATTTACTTATTACAAAAACAACTTCATAATGAAAGAGAGTAATACAAATCAGCTGTGAACAAGACTGAAAATGACTGCCAGTACTACTGTCAATTTACAAAGTAAGAATTGTTTGCCTGCCACGAGCATAGGAACATGAAAGATTAACAGTACCTCAAATAGATGTTTCTTCTTGGCTTGTTCAAGGTTGCCAAACAGTATCTTCTCTTAAAAAACCAGATTTATAAATCTGATTTCACAGATCTGCACTTACAAATGAGTAACCAGCAACTTACAAATTCAAAGAAATGTTCATAACTTCCTCAATAAGCATTCGATTGACATGCCATAAAATGCAATGCACTCAGAGGACCTAGGCGACCAAGATTGACCCTTAAAACTGAACAAAATACTTCAGATTCAATCTGCACGAATTTCAAGACAGTACACAATGGTACGGCCCAGCTGAAAAGTTCGACCTTGCTCTAAAAATTCAATACACAACTAAAAATTCTGAAACTTGAACTAATGATTCGCCCTTGACAGACTAATGAATTGAGACACTGCCCAGAACTATATTTTTTGTATTTTTTGAGATATGAGTAAAAACATGGATCTGCTGTATCTAACATGCAATTTTGGGAATACCTCTAATATGCAAAAATCAGAAACTAAAGAATTACAATGATGTTTACAATGCACAAAATCCAAAGAACTCACAAATCTATCTTAAATCACCACTAGTCGCTGTGTTGCAAGCAAGAAGCGATGCCCGAGCTAGGAGGCCTCCATTCCTCGAAGCAAACCCAGAGCCAAACCGGCAGCATAACAGTACTGTAGTCAAAAGATCCTCAAATGAGAACCCAAGGTTGTCTTTTATAAGTTTCTGTTGACCTTCCTTGAAACCCTAACTTCTTTTCCATAGTCAAAACCCTAATCCCAAGAAATGGCGTCCTTTTCCAAGCATCTTTAATTTTGACTTCATTAAATATCTCACTTAAATAAATGCGTCCTCCTTAAGGCTTAGTTTTCACTTTGATAAATTCAATATAATTTTAATATAACCTTAATGATGGCGCCACCCTTCAAGTCCACCTTTTAAAATAACATTAAGTTATTTGACTAGGCCAAGGTGATAAAAATAACATTTAAATTATAATATTATTTTTAAGTGAAATGAGCTCAACTCTCCAAAACTGCATTCTGAAACCCGAAACTAAATACGCCACTTGAGTCAACTGAAGGGGAAAGTCAACAGCCTGAGACCAACCTGTTTACTGCCAAAAATAGAATTTACTAAAAATAGTAAATTCCTGGAAATGCTCAGAAAGCCGAGACGAACATACCACTGTGAAGCTCTCTGAAAACCCAGAAAGAATCCGCCATTAAAACCACCAGCTCCGAGCAAAGACATCCTCAAAAATAGGAAACCCTAATTTTACCTTCCGACTAGCCTTCGGGTTTCCAGAAAAAGGCCAACGGTCACTGTGAAGATCAGGATTGAGAAGGGGACATTACAAGCCAACACAGGTGGTTTAGGTAGACTTTTCCAGCCTACATTCACTCCAAGGGAGGATGAGGAAGCATCACAACACGAAGAAGAGCAGCCATTGGTTGATGAAGTAATGGTAGTATATGATGAGTACCATGCACTTCCTCATGCAATCAGAAATGAAATAACATTACACCAATATATGAACCAACAGAAAGATAGGAAAAAGACATTGCATAAACAAAGACCATGAGGTCACATAGGGAGTATCAGCATGCCTTGAGCAAATTAACTCTTCCTACTTTTGATGGAAGTGCGAAAAGAACAACACGTGCTTGGATACACAAACTTGATACATTTTTGACACTCAAACCCATGCCAGAAGAAGAGGCAATTAAGTTTGCAACCTTACATTTGGAGGGACCAACATATGATTGGTAGCATCATGGTTTGATGACACAAAATCATGCCTTGATTCAGTCCTATGATGAGTTCGGAAGCAATTGATTGCTAGATTTGATGGGAAGGACGTAGGGATGTATTTCCGTGAGTTGGAATTGATTAGACAGAACGGTGATGTTGATAGTTAAATCAATGAGTTCCAAAAGGTTGTCATTATGGTTCCTGATATGTCAAGAAAGCGAGTTGTTATGCTTTTTAAAAAAGGTTTGAATGTAAATTCAAGAGGTTTGGTGAAGGCATTCAAGCCTAGTACACTACAGGATGCTATTCAGATGGCACTTGATTTTGAAACTACACATCCTACACATTAGTCCCAAAAGAAGAGTTTTGAAAGTAATAAACCATTTAGAAGAACTTTCAATCAGCCTAAGGCTACACCACCCAAGTTGGACTTTGAGATGAGGGTTCAGTTGCATAGAAAGAAGTTATGTTTATCCTACAAGGAACCATGGGAGATGAGGGTTCAGTTGCATAGAAAGAAGTTATGTTTATCCTACAAGGAACCATGGGAGCTTAGTCACAGGTGCCTAGGAAAGGAAAGCACATTATATAGAGGTCACTTCCGACATTGATGAAGAGGTAGTAGACACTAGTTCAGAGAGTGGTCATGAGGATCA
>VDFB02115430.1:279319-310374 GCA_007258455.2 Sequoia sempervirens | reverse complement strand
GCCAAAATAAAAAATAGATTGCACCACTTTGAAGAGTGCAAAAAATTAGCCCAAATAAAAAAAAATTGCATTGAAAAAGGAGCTCGTATGACTGAGATATTAAAGTTTGAAAATTAGCTGCAAAAATAGAAAGCTCATCCATAAGGGGGGAAGTTTTTTGAAGCCCTTCTGATGTCATCCAACCCCAAGGCTAAAATTGACAACCTCTTGCATGCCATTCATTGCATTCAACTTAAAATTGATGGTTGTTTGATCGTCGAGGTTTGTGTTGACTAAGCAGAATATTCTTCAATGGAATCTTCTATTGGCTGGCGAAGCAGGGAATCTTCAAAAAATTATTTGGAATGTTATAAATCACCACTCGGTTTTGAATTGATCGCCCAAATTTTAAATTGCTGCTAGATATTTTGGAGATCACTGGGTTTTTTATTGCTAACAATGATTGACTTTTTACCAGATAGGTTGATAAGGCCCACCGTGTATCCGCATAACACCATGTGGTGCAGTTTGCGGGGTAGGTAGCTTCAAGGTACTTTTTGCAGGTCTCAAACTGATCCGCAATAAAAAATCTGTTTGGAATTTGAACTAATTATTTTTCAAAAAGAATACAATTGACTGAAATTCAAAAAAATTCCAATCGATAAATAAATTTTTATGAAAAATTGTACTAGTGTAATTATGATGACTTGGGGGGCCATACAACTCCTTGGGCAATTTTTTTTTCCTTAGCAGACAACTGCTTTGAATTCAATGATTTGATAGTCAATCTTAGGGTTTTTGGCCCTTCTGGACATGATGGCAGGGTCGAATTTGACCCAAAATGCTCCAAAAATTTAGCTACCTTGTAGATCTGGAAACCACTCTTTAGCTTCAAACCCTCATAGATTTGGCCTCATATGTTCGATTTGGACAAAAAAAAGAAGAAAATATGACTATCTCGAACCCTTTGAACTCAATGGTGAGCTCAGTTTTTCACCAACAATCTCCAATATTAACTTGCAATAAAGAGCCAAAAATGAAACCCCCCAAGCCTAGTATTCCTATCAAGTTTTTTTGATTCTCTAGATCTTCATATGATGCAAGAGAAGAGCATACTCAACTATTCAAAATTTACTAATATCTCTAAAAAAAAGGCTATCCGATGGCACCCAACCCACTCTGATACCATGTTAGAATTGGCTATGGAGATAGCCTACCAAGATCTTGAGGCCAAATGGAAAGCACAAAGAGAGAATATGAATGTGACAAGCATAAACTGTATTCTTATCAATTATGATTCAATGTTGTTGTATGTGTCCAATGTAGTAGAAACCCCTTGGTTATATATCCAAGGTTAGATACAAGATGTCATAAGATTATGGCAAGTGTCTTAATCATATGACATGAGACAACTAATCACACTTACCTAGGTCACATGTGTTACAAGTCAGAAGATAAGATAAAAACTAATGATAACTAATTACACCTTCTAGAAAGATTCCTTCCTAAGACCTAAGTAAACTTAACATGTAAATAAGTTCCCTAGTAATGAATTAACTAGGTACAATACTTTATTTACACCAACATATTAGTGTTAGGAATTGATACCAAACTTTCATAGAACTAGGTTAAATATTGTTATGTAGGGTTTAATTGCATTTTATTTGACTCCATTTGCCTAGGTTTAAGGCACCAATGTCATTATATGTTTTGATTATGCTTCCATGGTTGAATCAAAATTTAAAATCAAATTTCCCTTTCAATTGTAAGTTATCTCATAATGTTATTCACATGTTCTCAAACACAAAATTCATAAGAACTAAAATAATTTAGCCCACTAAGCATGTTTCATTTGCAATTCTTGGTTAGATAAAGAGAACATATCTATTTAAAAGCAATATTCTACATGAATTGAATCAAATCCCATTAGGAGTTGCATAGGACCACCCTCTTAGGTTTTGTAGAGCCTGAAGTGTAGAGGAGAAAACTATTAAAACCTTTCTCCTGTTCGTTGGCCAACCTCCTGGAATAATTGAGTATTAAAATTGGACATTTCTTTAGATTGTTTTAGGAGTTAATTGGAATACTCAAAAACAAACCAACAGTTACTACATTAGGATCCTTTTTTGTATGCCTTAATGGAATTTTTGTACATATATTTTTTATTGAAGATATGTGACATTATAAGCCTATGTAGCTTTGTTGTAAGCCTATCTGGCTTTCTTGTATCTATATTGTACTTTTACTTGTGTGTGTGTGAAATGTGTAAAGTTAGTACCAACACAAACCTTAATGAAATGATTTACATTAAAGATTCAAAGCAAACAAGTTATTCTAATTTGCAACAAACTAAATCTTTCAAGAACGTCTCATTTTCCTCTATTCTTAATGATTCTTTTAACCTTTTGGTCCTCAAATTTCTATGTGCACAAAGGCTATTAGAATGACACTTAAGAAAAGAGATTAGTATTCAACATGCAAGCCAACTAAATGCCTACATGAAACTATATGCAAACAATGATGATGAATGCTATGATGAAGGAATGATGGTGATTATGATAAATAAACAAGTAGAGGTGGATGCTATGGTATTGCACTAGAATGATCTATGCATGATTCTACATATGCTCAAATGCAAACTTAAAATGAACTAATCTAAAATGCAACTATGATGCAAGATGGGACATAAAATGCAACTATGATGCAATATTTAAAGCTAAGATATAAATGCAAAGTAAAACATGATGTAAAGACTAGCTATAAGACTCCAAAATGCTCTAAGCTCCAATTATAAAACCTGCATGATAACTTCACTTCAAATGTGGATTGAAAATACAAGGCACAAGGGTTGTATTTATAGCCTTTTCCAAACATATAGTGAGGTGGCAATAATCAATGGTCTAGATTCAAACAAGAAGAATGGATGGTGAAGATTAAGAGAATCAAGATGTTGTTCCCTTGACCAAAGAAAACATGCCATTTGGATGGAAGAACCTCTTGACCAATGGGCAACATGCCATTTGGATGGAAGATTCAAGTGTGGGAAGAGAAGACCATGTGCTTCCAAAATTGGTGGAAGTGTGGGAAGAATAAGTCATGGGCTCCAAAATTGGTGGAAGTGTGGGAGGAATAAGTCATGTGCTCCAAAATTGGTGGAAGTGTGGGAGGAATGAGCCATGTGCTTTTTGAAATGAGTTGAATGTAATTCTAATTAAAATTAGAATTATTTACTTTCATGTGACCTTGGTGAGGTGGCACAAAATGTTGTAGAGATGTGCTCTAATTCCTAATTGGATTTAGTGAAGATTAATTAACAAAACAAACAGGGAACCTTGTTTATTTAATTAATTTAGAAGAAGATGATTTAGATTTGGAGAATTAGAGAAGGGTGAACAATATAAATAAATTGAGAATTTATTTATATGTAGTCGAAATATTAATCAAATAGCTAGTATTTAATTAATTAAAGGTGATGACCGTTTTTAGGTGTATACATTTTCCCCCTATTTGAAGTAATGTGTTTACATGTTGCTTCAAAGGAAAAATTGATACTGATGCTCAGAAAAGTTTTAGATGCCCCAGACGATGCCTAGATGTTGATTTTTAGGTTTTGACAAATATATGCCCCCTTGAAAGATAAATCAGTAAAATGTGTATTTTGATGTTTTGTGGAGGATTCGACGATTGTGTGATGATATTGTAGTGATGTGATGATGATCCAATGTTAAACCAATGATACTTTGATATTAGACACGATTTATCTCTCAAAACTTGATTCTACACTCGCTCCTTGAACAATTTTGATTAGTTAAATCCCATTTTTGATAATAAATCCCACCATAATTCCCTCCATTGTCCTTTAAAAAGGAAAAAAGTGGGAAAAGTGAATTCATTTGCACATTGTGATTTTAGAGAATTTGAAGAGTGGAGAGCTAGAGGAAGATGGAGATCCCTTCTCGCAAGCATCGTTTCGAATGCCTTCGTCACCATGGTCACCCTGCTGCAGCTGGACCTACAGTACACATTACAATAAACCTCCTTTAGTCATTTTTCCCACCTTTTTATTAATGTTTTGAACTTGGTAGATAGGTATTGTAGGCCATTTAAAGTCATTTTTGCACTTTTGGGGGTTATTTTTACTGTTTTCAAGTCATTTTTGGGAGTTTCCGGGAGTTTTGGTGCCTCTTGTTTTTCCTTTAGCACCTTTTGCTTTTGTTTTGGCACCTTCTGCTTGTGTTGTGGCACCTTTTTCTTCTGTTTTGGCACCTTTGGGGTCCCAAATGGTGCCTTTTGCAAGCTTGAATTCATGTTTTGACCCTTTTGACCCTAAAATGGCGCCTTTGGGGTCCCAAATGGTGCCTTCTGCTCATTCTGTGGCACCTTTGGGGTCCCAAATGGCACCTTTTGTAAGCTTGAGGGTTTTTCCCTTGAAAGATTCTTGATGATTTTCCCTGTTGCTTTGCCTGTCCGATGATGTTTGATTGATTAAAGTCCTTCCGGTTATGTCAAATGTTGCATTGTTGATGTTCGTTGAGGTTTGTATAATGTTCATGAATCATGTTAGTCATTGCATTGTTCTATTTAGTGATGGTTTTGATTGATCTCAATCTAATTGTGTGATGTTCATTGCTTGATTGACGATATAGTTGATGAATTGATCTCATGATAGGTGAGAATCAAATGATAGGATAACTTGATGATGTTTTGACCTCATGATAGGTGAGGATTAGTGGTAGGACTGATGATGCATCCACCTCATGATAGGTGAGGATCGATGGTAGGATTGATGTATCGACCTCATGATAGGTGAGGATCGATGGTAGGATTGATGTATCGACCTCATGATAGGTGAGGATCGATGGTAGGATTGATGATATATCAAACTCAAGATAGGTGAGGATCGATGGTAGCATTCACTGATGTATCGACCTCATGATAGGTGAGGATCAATGGTAGGATTGATGATGTATCGACCTCATGATAGGTGAGGATCGATGATAGGATTCATTGATGTATCAACCTCATGATAGGTGAGGATCGATAGTAGGATTGATGTATCGACCTCATGATAGGTGAGGATCGATGGTAGGATTGATGATGTATCGACCTCATGATAGGTGAGGATCGATGGTAGGATTGATGATGTATTGACCTCATGATAGGTGAGGATTGATGGTAGGATTGATGATGTATTGACCTCATGATAGGTGATGATTGATGGTAGGATTGATGATGTATTGACCTCATGATAGGTGATGATCGATGATAGGATTCACTGATGTATCAACCTCATGATAGGTGAGGATTGATGGTAGGATTGATGTATCGATGCCATGATAGGTGAGGATCGATGGTAGGATTGATGATGTATCAACCTCATGATAGGTGAGGATTGATGATGTATTGACCTCATGATAGGTGAGGATAAATTATAGGAATGATGATGCATTGACCTCATGATAGGTGAGGATCGATGATAGGATTTACTGATTTATTGACCTCATGATAGATGAGGATCGATGATAGATACACTGAGGATTGTCTTGATTGAACTTGATTTGATTGACTGATGATCTTGATTGAACATTGATTGACTGATGATCTTGATTGAACATTGTGTTAGGGATAATTTTGATAGATTGATTGATGCAATGCTGATTTGTTTTCCATAATATGATTAGGAGGACTTTGATGTGCTCCAGTCTTGGGAGTGATTCCTGAAGATGTGGGAGATGGTTCGTCAGTTGACTTAGGTAGATTTGGATATTATCGCCCATTGTAGGTTGAAATCCTTGATAGATATACCCCAATATAGGATTAATAGGGGTTCGCTGACTGCTCTAGTAGAGAGGTGGCATAGTGACCACAATACCTTTCATTTGGCTATTGGGGAGATGAAAGTTACTCCGGGGGATGTTTATCGTATCCTGCAGAATCTAGTGATGGGAGAGATAGTTGCGTATGGAAGAGTAGAGTAAGGTGGGACCAATGCCTTGCGTAGGATTTTCTGAGATGATCATGTTTCAAGCCATTAGGTCCCTTGGTAGGAGATGGTCGAGAAATATGATCCTCTACCATGTGTTCTTTCTGGGTTTTTTGGCAGATTCCTTTGTCTTGATTGTAGTTCAAAGGGATTTTCGGTGGGTTGGGGTCGAGTATTGGAGTGTATGACACTGCAGGGGACCAGATATGCATGGGGTTCATGTATGTTAGCCCATTTGTATCATGATTTGCACTAGATTGTATATTGTGGGGCGACGAGTCTCTCTTCCCGAATTAAACTATTGCAAACATGGGCATGGGAGAATATAGCGATGACTCAACCATTGGGAGATAGATAGCGGTTAGCAGGTAGACCCTATGTGTTCAGCTATAGTGTTTCGTGTGTTCAACATACGCTGGGAAAACTAGCTTATTGAAGACGTGTCCTACATGATCTGGAGACCGTGACATGGTGCCCGTACCTAGATTGTGAGATGTGGCCAGAGGATCAGGTGGAGATGCCATACATTTTGTTATCGTGATATTTGATTGGATGGACATGTTTTGTACTTGAGAGATATTTGTATCTGTGGGTTTTTCGACAGTTTGGACGAGTTCAGGCGATGCCCTAGGGGGTTTCCCATTATGCATGGCGATGATAGGATGCAATAGAGTGGGGCCCTTGCTTATCTTATGATGCTACTTGTATCAAGTATTATACATTGGCACCATGTGTGTGGGATTATGTTCCACAAGTGACAAATGTAGGGATGATAGAGGATTATTCTGAGTATTTCTACACATATCCTTTTTTGAGGTTATCTAGTCTTGATGAGCCAATTCCACAAGTTGATGATGATGACAGGGCACTGAGATAGAGGGGGGATGGAGAGGAGGATGAGAGTGATATTGGGGATGGAGGGGATGACGAGGGTGCTGAGGGTGGTGGTGGGGGTGGTGATGATGGTGGTGGTTTAGGTGTAGGGCCATTGTGTGCAATTGGCAGTCCCTTTCTAGATTTTTCACTTCTTAGATGCAGGAGGAGTATTACTGTACCTCAGTCGGTGATTCCTAGGATTTAGATTGGAGTCCCTTCTCATTAGTAGCAGGCATAGATAGAGGCATTACAGGAACATATTCAAATTTTTTAGGGTGAGTTAGTGTAGGCTCGGGCACAGTTTGAGATACTAACGACTGAGAGAGATGCAAATAGGCAGTAGGTACAATAGGTATAGGCACATGTTCAGACTCTTCAGGGTCAGTTAGTGCAGGCTCAGGCAAAGGTTCAGACATTGATGGCTAAGAGAGATGTAGATAGGCAGTAGGTACATTAGGTACATGCATAGGTCATCATACTTATTGCAGAGAGGGATGCCTTGAGCTGACAGGCAGAATAGGCCGAGGCCATTACCAGGAGATTACAACAGGTTGCAGCGGCTACGGGTACAACATAGTTCCTTAGAGAGATTCAACAAATTGCTTATGAGTTGCAGTTTTACAGGGGTAAATATCATGAGCTAGTTCCTTCCGAGCGGCGAGAGAGCTTTGTACCATCTCGATCTAGCAGATCTCGGTCTTGGATTGTTAGCATGGGTGTTACTTAGCCATTGCCTAGAGATAGGAGAGATCCTGGTGTAGGTCTGTCAAGTGGAGGAGGTATTGGTTCCGTGAGGCCAACACCGCCTGGGGGGAGCTCGACATAGCATATTTTGATTTACTTTGGATATGATGTATACACTGTTGTGACATTGATGATGTTACTTCTTATGTTCAAACTTTACGATGCGGTGCCATTTTTGGATATTGATGTATCTCATCATACTTTTGGATATCCTCGTACACTTTGACAGTATTATTTTTGAGGTTATATGATATGCATTGATGATTATGATCTATGTGTTGATATGATGATAGATGTCTATGATGCATTTAATTTCTATGTTATGATGGTGATTATGATATGCATTTAATTTCCATGTTCATGATGATGACCATGATGTTATGATATGCTATGGATACAAATGATGATGCAACTGATGAGTTATGAGTCTATCATGATTTATGAATGATGCCTATATGATGTATGTGATGAATTTTATTATGCCGATGATATGTGATGCATTTTATGTTTTTGTTCTTTTCTAATGCAAATAAATGATGTAATGAATGAATGAATGTGTATATGAAATGATCACATGATGATGCATATTTTTGTTGATGTTTATGTGATGTATGCAATGATGACGCTTATGTGATGATTTATTTGTGATGTATGTAATGACGATATGATATTCCATGTGATGATTATGTTGAGTATGTATGAATGTGATGCGAATGATGTGTGATGTTTTGTAATGATGAATGATGATTATGTGATGCAAATGATTATGCAAATGATTGTGTTCTAGGGTATTAAGCTTAAATGAGTGAATCTATCCACTTTCCAAGAGTTGTAGGAAGGTTTTCGTCAGTTGATTCTTTGTTAAATTAAGCTTCTCAAAACTTGACATATTTCCCAATTCTTTTGGAAATCTAAAGAGTCACTCATTTAAGCTTAGTGAACCACTTTCCTAATGAAAATATTATGATGTGATGCCTGAATGGATGAATGATGTTGTAATGTTTCCTAATGTATGAAAATGATGATGTATCTGATATGCAGCTAAATGAGAATGTTTTCTAATTGATGATAATGCAAGTGATGTGTAACTATATGAAAATGATGTGTTTTTGGTAATGTCAAGTGTATTTAATCCCATAATGTAAGAGATAACTTCATTGTTGCACCTTTGGAAATGCCATAAATATAGATGCAATCTATTCTAACCATGGAAATCTCATATGCAAAATTTGTCAATCGTAACAACCGATTTGTTGTGCTTTTTATCATCATTGGGCATTTAAAATGTTGAAAGTGAGTACAAGCATCAATGGTATATTTAGACCATGATGACCTGAGTACTACCATGATGTTTGAGAGTGCAAGTTAACACAAGCATCTAAGTATAATCAAACTAAGAGGACCTAAGTATTACTTGCGTAAACAGACAAGAGTTAACCATTTTCCTGTGCAAATTTAGAATGTCATTAGTTATACATTGTAGAGCACGTCCCACGAAAATTTTCACAGTAATAATGGTCAGCTCACAAACAACAGCCAAAGAAAATTCACACTCATCGATACATCATCGAGGGGCTTCAAAGATATGGTAGAAAAAATCAAAGTACAACAATTGAATATTTGTGTTTAACGTGATAAACCCACGATTCAAAAGAGCATTATCCTTTTGATTTGATTTTATGTCCGATGTTCTAATGTTTTTGGGATTTTTTGATTTTCCAATTTTTAGGTGTTTTCTAAGATTTTGACCAAGAACCTAACCTAAAGACCTATCCTAGGGGTCTTGGAGGCTGATCAAAGATGAGCCTTTCCTACACTATATACACAGAGACCACATAGTTCGACAAGATGACTCTATTTTTGAATTTTGATTGACTTTTGACTTGTTTTTGGATTTTGATATGATATGGATGTTTGATGAATTTCTGATGGTGAGCGATGTTCAATGTTGGGTTGCGCTTTAATCATTGTTTTTTTTGCGTTTATCTTACTATTGTTTGTCTGTTGGTTTAAGCTCAAAGTTTATTTTCCCCCAATGAGTTCAGGATTTTTCCCCTAGTCTAGGGTGAGACACAACCGCGATACGAAAATATGTACATGGTGCTTTCAAAGGATAGGCAGATGGATGGCGAAAGCGAATGGTTGACATGCTCAAATAGATGGAAAAGCTAACCTATCACAAATAGCGCCTATTTCCAAGTTTTCACTACTTGTTTTTATTGCACTTTTTTAGATTTTATGATTTTTTTGATCTTTTTTATTTTTTTTTGGATTTTTGATCTTTTTTGATTTTTGATTTTTTGATTTTGATTTTTTGATTTTTTGATTTTCTCAGGATATTTAAGATGGAATGATATGATACAACTGGTTGAAGGAACAAGATGCCCCACAATAGAGGTAATGCAACCATGGATAAATGATAGATCAAAATGAAAGATTCACCACAAAACATGTCACACCAACAACATATCCTTTGCCAAAAGATTCAATAATGGTTGATTGATTAAGATGCTAGGAATGATTGATTCCATAAGGCATGATGATGATAAGTACTTAGGCTCACTAATTTCCTCTAAGTACAATAAGATTGATGATTGTTGATGATTGATTGACAAAAGATATGATGATTGGATAATGTTTTTCAGCTAGGCTCAAATATGATTTGCATGATAAGATTCAAGGTTGCAAAGAGACATGATGACACAGATTTTGATAAGCTAAGAGATATGGAATGGAATAATGCAAGGATAAGGATGATGAACTGAGTGATCAAGATCAACTAGATAAGATACAGATACAAGGCCCAAGCATTTTTCCCCTATTCCTCATCAAGACCAAGGACGAGAAGAAAGGATGTATCTAGTAAGAATGATGGAATATGGATAAGACAAAAGATATGGTACGAAAGATATGGATAAACACATAGGATAAGATATATGATGTTCAAGAAGATCCTTAACCTTGTCAATATCAAAGGTGGGAAATGTGGAGGATAATATATGCATGATAGGAAGATGGAAGAAGGACTTAAGCATCAAGTTTCACGACCAAATATCCCTTTAATAAACCATGGAAATGGGGATTAGACTCATAAATGTTGGCCTATCAAAGGTATGATGGAAGAACTAAGGACTTATCCAAAGGTTTGGATTAAAGGAGAAAAATGGGGGATGAATGTTGGGTAATGTATAGGAGGTGGGAAGGCTTGCTGATGGATAGATGGAAATGATTGCAAGGTCAACATTGGCACACACCTTGAAGGGTGGTGGAGTGATGGAGGAAAAATGGATTTGGAAGGTGATAGGTTTTTAATGGAAAATTGGAGGAAGCTTTTGGATTAGCAAATTTGGATGGCAATTTAGATTTTATTGCTTCTATGAGACTTTTTGAATCCACATGACTTTGACTTTGATATTTTCTTTGTGGGCCTTTGTGGCCTTTGTGGCCTTTGAGATTTTTCTTTTTGATTTATGGACCTTTTTGTGGTCTTTCAAAATTTCCTTTTTTATTTGATGGGCCTTTGTGGCCTTTTGAAAATTTTCTTTTGATTTATGGACCTTTGTGGTCTTTGAAATTTTTCTTTTTGCTTTGATGGGCCTTTGTGGCCTTTTTGATTTTTCTTTTGATTTTGGATCAAATTTTCTTTTATTTTTGCATGCCTCTTCGAGGAGACATGTTGATCCTTTGACATGTGGATTTTGATATGGAAGCTTTTGACATTTGGCACCCAAATTGCCTCTAAGAGAAATAAGAGTGATGGATGGAGATGAATGGTATAGAAGTATCATGGATGAGTTGTTGGAGTTAGAATTTTGAAAGGGCATGAAGAATGCGTGCCTTTGTTGTTCTTGAGGAATAGGATATGGACCTAGGATAGATGGAAGGTTTGATGAACTAGGATGAGGACCTAGGATAGATGGAAGGTTTGGTGGATTAGGATGAGGACCTAAGATAGATGGTAGGTTTGATGGACTAGGAAACTTAGGTGTATAACCAAGGCCATGGTAATATGGGTTTTCTTGAGAAAAAAGGGGTTCTAGGATACCTTGTTCATGATGGCCTAATCCTTTTCCTTTATAGTTCATACTTTGACACATTCGTTTACCAATGGGATATGTATTGTTTGTGAAACAAGATGCAAGTCCATTTTGGGGAGGATATGATATGGATGAAAGGATAGGTGTTGGAAGTAAACCGGATAAGATAAAGGTGGAGGATCCCAATTTGTAGGTGTGGGGTTCATCAATGGCTGGTATAGGTGTGATAGGCTCTTGACATGGGGATGATAGGGTACTTTGATCTTGAATTGGAAGAGGAGTATGAGGTGTAGAAGATAAAGTAGCTTGCTCTTTATTAGGTGTGGAATCATCATGTAGTGGTGTGAAAGGCATATCTTGATCTTGAGTAGGATGAACATCCTCATGGAACAAAGGGATATCCTCAAATGGAAGCATATCTTGATCTTGATGAGGAAGGGAATCATGAGATTTTGTAGAAAGCATATCTTGATCATGAGAAGGTAGGTCATCATTAGATAGGATGGAAGAATTATCATGCTCCTGGGATGCAATGGAATCATGAGATGGTATGGATTGATTAGATGGGGTGGAAGGAGGACTTGGAAGTATACTTTTCTCTTGAGATGGAAGGGAATCCTTGTGGATGAAATTGAAAGGAGGGGATCATCATAAAATTCTTGAGAGATGGGGTCTTGGTAAAAGATTGGAAGAACTTGTGGAATTTTGGTATCATTGGATGAAGTGGAAAGAATGCTTTGATCTTGATGTGTGAGGGAGTCTATGATAACATGGTTTAGACTGAGAGATTGACATGAATCATTGGATATAAAAGATATGATAGAAGAAGGTGGTTGGATGGAATCATTAACTTGGGTGAAAGAATCATGAGGTATATTTTGGCTTATGGGAGATGAAGATAGATGCACGGCATGGTAAGATTGTTCAATATCCTTTTTGTTTGAGGACTGAGATTTGGGCTTCTCATTTAACTTTTTCAAGAGTTTAAAGAAATTGAACTTGGATGATGTAGTTGTTGGTGAAGAAGATGTTTTTTTTATTGTTTGGTCAAGAGGATATGGGTAGATGTATGGCATCAAATATCTCTCTGTGGTTGTTTCCCCTTGCATATCCCATATTTGTTGTTAAAGATTTTTCATTTGATGAGCTAAAGTATTCAATTGATTCTCATCTATTTCAAGTTGATGAAATATGTGAAAAGAATTTCCTTCAGTTTTAGTCATGTGATGGTTTGAGTTTCATTGTTTTGAGTTTCGATGTGTTGAGTTTCGATGTTTTGGGTTTCAAGTTTTCTTTCTTTGAGTCTTCTCTTTTGTAACCTCGTTTAAATGGGCATGCAAGTGTTATACTTTGACTAAACTTTGAACTTTGTTTGGAATAGTACCAAGGATTAAAAATAAGTTGAATAGAATGAAAAATTCTATTAATGGGACTAAGTTTGATTTGATTGTATAATGTTGTTTTGTGATGAAAGGATGACAAATCCTGATGATGAAACTAGGATTAACCATTAAAGATATGATAGATTTTGAGGATTTAGGAACTTTGAGATGTTTAGATCTAGGTTTAGTTTGGAGAATTCCACTTGTAGAGGTTAGTTTTAACAAGTTTAGACTCCTAAGGTATCTAAGGAATGATCTTGGACTTGAGAAAATTCTGAAATTTTAGTTCAAACTATGAAACCGGCGGTAAATGTTCTTCCTAAACGAGGTACTCAAATCTTTGGAAAAGTCTTGGATTTTGACAATAGTAAAAGATGTATAATTCAGGATTGTTCTTGCAATCTCTTTTGTAGACATTGAAGGTCAACCTCTCTCCGAAGTCGTAAAGTGTTGATAGACATTTTTGATGTTCTTTTGGACTAAGAGGTTTGGACTTTGTTTTCCAAATTTTAATCTTTTGTGAAATCATTTGGTAACACACATGTTCAAACTTTGTTTTACCTAAGGAATGGTTGAATACTGCTGAGGATTCCTGGGATGAGACTGATTGTCAAATAGGAGACGAACCTAGGTCACTATTTTGTGTTCTACAAAAGGCACTGAAATAGAGACAAAAGGCACCATAGAATGAGTAAAAGGTGAAAAAATAGAGACCAAAGGTTCCAGAACAGGTGCAGACTTAGTTTTTCGAAAGTTTCTTGAAAATTTGCTTGGTTTTTCTGATTTTCCAATGGGAGACTTGGTTATTTCACTAATGCAATTCTGAATCAAGGTTTTCACTTTCGATATGTGGCATTTTTTTAATTTTGAAACGCTTTGATAAATACACATCAAACAATGTACACTCCTAAGGTTGTGAAAGACTGTATTCTTTTGGATTCCACGTGGGTTTTACCCCAACCACACTTATTCTTTGTGGATGACTAGATGCTTGACCCCACTGGCTCCCCTCCATGACACTCACTTCTTGGGGCAGCCAAGCACCAATACCCATGATTCTCCCATTGCATATTTCACATCTCTACTAAAAAATGTGAGAATGTGGATGCCTTCGCAACGATCGTTGTTGCACCAAAGAATAGATAAAGGTTTTGGCCAAACTACAACAAGGGTTTTAGTAAGTACTTTCCATTCATGTGGGTTGATCCATGCGGCGAGAGACCATTTTTTCCCTTCTTGTTGGAACCAACCTCGTGATATTGACCTTTGTTCCAGTATCCACACTTATATACAGGCTGGAAATGTGCTTGGATTTAGCGTGTTATCGGTTGGGTCGTTCCCTTGGGTGATTAATTTTTCCCACAAGGTAAGCCCTCTAAGATAAACAAAATCAAGAAAGTATACCCATAGTTCGATCAATCTTTATTCCGCATGAATAAAGAGAGAACACATGCAATATACTCAACTCACACTCACACACGAAAAGTGAATGGGTCTAGCTTTTTGGTCACCTAGTTAAGGGGAGAGCATATGCCTACCACCCATCAAGCATAGAAGACATGGTGTTCATTAACCCTTTAATTAAGCTATGTTCCTAACTTAAGCAAGAGGAAACATGGTGTTTGTTAACCTTTTAATTAAGCTATGCTCCTATCTTAATCAAAAGGAAACAAGTAAATCACTTCCAACCCCTACAATATGTCAGTAGTTTGATAAGAATGTCTTTGACAAGCGTTTGGGAAACCTGCAAAACAACAACATAAAGTATTAGCCTTGGGAAACTAAAAAAGGTGCCAAAACAAAGATAGAGCAGCCCAAAATTGTGCAAAAGGTGCCATAGAATGAGAAAAAGGTGCCAAAATAGAGACCAAAGGCGCCAAAACAAAGATAGAGCAGCCCAGAATTGTGCAAAAGGCACCACAAAATGAGAAAAAAGGTGCCAAAATAGAGACCAAAGGCGCTATAATAGGTTCAAAAGGCGCCAAAATAGGTGCAAGAGGCTCCAAAAGGCTCCAAAATGGGGGCAAGAGGTTCCAAGAGGCTCCAAGAGGCTCACGTTCAAACCTGTGAACATAAATATTCAAGCACATTAGTAATAAACGGGGAAAGGCCCCACGGTGGGTGCCATTTTGTGTGTGTGTGAAATGTGTAAAGTTAGTACCAACACAAACCTTAATGAAACAATTTACATTAAAGATTCAAAGCAAACAAGTTATTCTAATTTGCAACAAACTAAATCTTTCAAGAATGTCTCATTGTCCTCTATTCTTAATGATTCTTTTAACCTTTTGGCCCTCAAATTTCTGTGTACAAAGGCTATTAGAATGACACTTAAGAAACAAGATTAGTATTTATCATGCAAGCCAACTAAATGCCTACATGAAACTATATGCAAACAATGATGATGAATGCTATGATGAAGGAATGATGGTGATTATGATAAATAAACAAGTGGAGGTGGATGCTATGGTATTGCACTAGAATGATCTATGCATGATTTTACATATGCTCAAATGCAAACTTAAAATGAACTAATCTAAAATGCAACTATGATGCAAGATTTAGAGCTAAGATGTAAATGCAAAGTAAAACATGATGTAAAGACTAGCTATAAGACTCCAAAATTCTCTAAGCTCCAATGATAAAACCTGCATGATAACTTTACTTCAAATGTGGATGCAAAATACAAGGCCCAAGGGTTGTATTTATAGCCTTTTCCAAGAATATAGTGAGGTGGAAATAATCAACGGTCCAAATTTGAATAAGAAGAATGAATGGTGAAGATGAAGAGAATCAATATGTTGTCCCCTTGACCAACGACAACATGCCATTTGGATGGAAGAATCTCTTGACCAGTGGGAAACATGCCATTTGGATGGAAGGTTCAAGTGTGGGAAGAGAAGACCACGTGCTTCCAAAATTGGTGGAAGTGTGGGAAGAATAAGTCACGTGCTCCAAAATTGGTGGAAGTGTGAGAGGAATAAGTCATGTTCCCCAAAATTGGTGGAGGTGTGGGAGGAATGAGCCATGTGCTTTTTGAAATGAGTTGAATGTAATTCTAATTAAAAATTAGAGTTATTTATTTTCATGTGACCTTGGTAAGGTGGCACAAAAAATTGTAGAAATGTGCTCTAATTCCTAATTGGATTTAGTGAAGGTTAATTAAATAAAACAAGTTTAGGGACCTTGTTTATTTAATTAATTTAGAAGAAGATGATTTAGATTTGGAGAATTAGAGAAGGGTGAACAATATAAATAAATTGAGAATTTATTTATACGTAGTCGAAATATTAATCAAATAGCTAGTATTTAATTAATTAAAGGTGATGACCGTTTTTAGGTGTATACATTACTAACATATAACATTGTATGTCTATATAGTTTTTTGGTTAATACAAATCTTTTTGACCAATTTTATCCAAATTTTCAATTTATTGTTAATTTAATAAATAAATAAATAATCACATAAGTAAAATGGATATCTTTGAATTATTTAGTTGAATAACTTCTCAATTATTTTTGTCTTTAATCTTGTCTGGTGAGTTAGATTGTAATCTAGGTCTTGGTTGGTCACTTTTTAATAGTCTAGATTAAATAAAATTAGAAATGGAATCAATAAGTGGGGATGTCTTATAAGTATGATATATTTTTCCCTTGACCTTTCTCTCATAGTTTTATTCCCAATTTAATTCTAATACTATAATCTAGATGCCACATAAATTATAATGGATTAAGATTAAGCCAATAGGGTATGCTGTGCAACATAAGAAAAAAAACAAAGCCACAAGAAAAACAAAACATATTATAGGTTGTGTGACATGGGAAATAAATGGCTTAGGCCAAGCATTGAAGATATTGTGGACATTAAGAAAGGAGGGAGTAACACAAGGTGAAATTATTATCAGTATGTACATAGATGATTCCCTAGGAATGACCACTAGAAAGATAAAGAAATGAAGAATTAGAAGACATCACTCTAGGTGATACACCATGTTAGAATATGAAGAATGAGAATCTAAGAATGCTAGAGTGTTCCCATTAGGCTAGGTGTTCATGCCATTTTACTAGGCTAGTATTATTCTTATTTACATTTATTTATCCACTCTATTTTCTTAAACACACTTCGGTAGTTGTATCGTTCAAACATATGCTTGTCTTATGCACTTTATTGACACTTAGCTATTTTAGTTTAAGTTATATCCTATCTATTATCTTAATTTTATTTTAGTTTTCTTCCACCTATCATGCTAGATAATATTTGGTTAATTTCCACCTAATATGCTAGTTCAACAATATAGTTCGATTCCACCTATCATGCTAAATTAGATTTAGTTAACTTCCATCCTTCATGCATTGATTAGATTCACATTTAATCCTACAATAATGGGCTCATTTTTAATATATAACTAATGTAAGAATTTTAATTAATCATTTATTCAATTAATGAAGTTGGATGTCTATTATTTCTCCATATTCTTATTATCTTGCATGATAGATGTAGGTACAAGGTTAATATGCCACTTTACCAATTTCTAGATCATTGGAATATTTTCTTATTCCTAGATGGTATCCCCTTCTCTTTATTAACTTTTTGTTTCTAGTGTTGTGATTTTCATATATCCTATTTAGAGAAGGTTCTTTTGTAGATCTCATGTGCTAACCATTGAAGTTATAGAAGCCAATGTTTGATATAGTATAGCTAATATTTTGAAACTAATGTATTGGGTGATTCTTGTCTTTTCTTTTTGCTATATAGAGGAGCCTCTATATATTTTTCTAAAATAATATACACATAACTTACAATGATCAATGAACTTAATAGAAAATATGTGTTTTATTAAGTGATTTTTGACTGGTCTTTGTTCATAATTGCTTATTGTGTGCATGTTCCTCTTTGTTGATTATTATATTTTGATTTTTTAAGCTATACTATATTAGTACATTTCATATCTATCTAGAATGGGCCTTTTATTTTGGTTTATTTACTTTATGCAATATCTATTTCTTTTCACCCCCATTAGCACAACAATTTAAGAATATAATTAGGATAGATAAGTTATTGACACTCTAATCTTAGAGATTGTATTGTAGGGACCACCCTCATTACATATTCCACATTGCTACATATGAGGATTTCAATGTTCTTGGCCCTACGTGGTACTTTAGCCCTTGAAAAATATATAATATTGAGCCAATAGTTTCTAACATTCTCAATGGACTTGAATAGTTTTAAAGGATTTTAGGCTCTACTACATGACTCAAACTCACTATTGGATAAGTCTTGGTGGATTATTTGCTACCAATTGTACATGTTTTAGTTGGTGAATCTATATCAATTAACCTAAAAAATATTATGACCCCTAGAATTACTACAAGTGTTGTAACTAGAGCTAAGTCATATATCCTTGCGCAACCCCTAGGATCAACCTTTCTATAGGCTCATTAGAGCTTATCTATGCTCTTCACTAAGCACATTGGAAGGGGATTGAGTAGTTTTCTACCAATCTTACACCAAAACTAAAATTCATTGAGTATGATTAGGCCCTATATTCAATCATTCATAAGGAGATTGATGATATGAAACCTACCATTGCACCCATGACCAATGATTCTCACACCACCATCTCACTATTATACAATGTAGATCCATTGAATCTAATTAACATATAGATTCAAAGTAGATTTCCAGTTCCAAATAGATTAATGACATCCTAGAATATAAACACATAATATTGTAGGAATTAATGCAAGACAAACCTGAATATTGTGGCATAATATATAGTAGAAATATAGGCTTGCATGCAAACCCCTCATAAAGAAAAACCTCTCCTCTCATATGGAATCCAATGGAAAGGTTCTTTCTTCAAGTCTGTTCTACAAAAAGATAAATAGTAAGGGCCTATATGAGACCAAACTTGATGGGTTTTCCCTAGCACAAGCAATGTAGGAAATGGTGGCTATAATCAATCCGATCTCTAACTTGGGGATACTCATTCAAGCCAATATATTACAAGCTCAACATATATCATACAAAAACACACTAGAGCTAGAGTGTAGGTATAGGTTAAGTTACAAAAAATAAACCTACCTAGCAATGAAGATTAGGAGAGGATCGTGACTTCTCTTAGTTGAATTTAAGGGGCATCTATATTCCTTGAATTTTGTAAATTTTGAAGTTATAATTTTTTATTGACCTGACTATATGCCCAATTGATACACGTTTGGGTCCATCTCCTTCTGCAAGTGAAATAACTCCTAAGATTTTCCAAGTTTGTATTGAATCCTTCACTGTAGGTGGTAGAATCATTTTGCCTCAATGTTTGATCAATAAAAGTTCCCCATAAACTATAGGTCTGACCACTTTTTTCTATTTTATACATTTTGGTGTTTTAGTGTAGTTTTGGTAATCTTCTAAGTCTTGATAAATGAACACATCTAATGTTCCAAGTTAGACCTGATTTGATGGCTTGTAGGATTTATATAAAGAGGTAGAAATTGTTTTCACAAGAATCCTTGATTGTGACATTTGGTATTTCAAGTAATATTATAAGGTGAAAAGTGCTCTATATAAGTATCAACAAGCACCACTTCTTTTATTGGTTTAATTTTTAAGTTATGAATTAACTAATAAGGCTATGTGGCATGCTCCTAATGATTCCTAGAAAAAGTGAAGAAAAATATCATAAAAGAGAGTAGATTGTCTGATCTAGTAATTTGATAGATTCATCTGATTCTGTCTTGGGATGAATGACCGTTATGCCACATAAATGCTTCTCCTTACATCTCAACAATATAATTTTGATACTTGCAATTTATTGTGTTGCCATAAGCAAGTATAAAGAATTAAAGTAGCAAAGGCGACTCAATCACATCTAGAATTTGAATTTCACAAAAAGCCATGGTTGAACATTCATGACCAATAGTATAGTAATAATAAATGGAATTTAGGAAATAGTTACCAAGGATCCCTCAACTATGTCCAACCATCAACAAGTGTAATTAAGGTGTTAAAATTTACATAGAGGCATTTTCCTTTGTGAATTTATGGTATAGTTTTAGGTGAGAAAGTCATTATGAGCTACCTATAGTATAGACTATATATATGGGCTTGTGCTCCCATTTCAAAAATAGGATATTTTTTTACAACTAACCTATATCTATCCTAATATGTTAGTTGATTTTTGGATGACACTTGTATAACTAAGCTTTTGGGCTTGATGTATTAATTGATTCTTGCTTTTATTTTCTACTATAGAAGGGAGCCTCTATCTATGTTTTTAAAAGAATATGCATGTAACTTACTATGATTAGGAACTCAATAGAAAGTGGGTGTTGTCCTTAGTGATTCTTGATTTATCTTTTTTCATTATTTCTTATTGTGTGCATGTTCCTCTATTGATTATTACATCATTATTTAAGACATTCTCTTGTAGTAAAGATAATATCTATCTAGGGTGAGCCTTTTATTTTTCTTCATTTATTTTTTATAATTTTTATCCCTTATCACCCCCTTCAACACAAGAAATTTAGACTTAATATTAGGATAGTAGAGACCCAATCACCTAATCTTATAAATTATATTGAAGGGTACACCCTCATTGTAGGTCCCCATTTTTTTGAAAGAATTTCTATGTTCTTAGTCTTCCATGGCACATTAACCCCATTAAGATATTTCTTGGAAATATTTATAAAAATCAGAAATACAATAGACCACTTCAAGGGGGTGAGCTCCAATAATAAGATAATATATGAATTCAATATCGTATGCTATGATGATATGTGTGAGAGTTCTCTTCCTTATTTATAGGCTAAGCTATGTAGGGAGGTATCCTTCATCCTAATTAATGGGTATTAGTGTGTTAACTAATATTTATGTTAGGGTTAAGCATGCCACAAGTTCTTATCCTTAGGAATATATAATATATAATTATGAACATATCATATTAGGATCATAACATTGCCTTCCCCTTTAGAAAAGCATTTCCCTCAATTCTTAGCAAATCTAAAATCTTCCATATGGATTATGTTGGAAGCTTGACACTTCCACCCCTCAATCAATGCTGATCACATGATTTGTGACATGGTCTAATAGCCTCCCATGAGATCCTTAAATAGGATAGTAGTGGATTCCTAGTAGGTCATCTTTTTGGGAATAATAGCTAGCTCAACTCCCATAAATGTGGTATCAGAGCGGGGTCATGGATTCGAATCTCGTGGTTGCGTTGGGGGGGGGGATTGTTCGAAGCTCAACGCTTCCGCCCCTCAGTCAACGCTGATCATGTGATTCATGACATGGTCTAATAGCCTCCCGTGAGATCCTTAACAGGGATAGTAGCAAATTTATGGTAGGTCAACCTTTTGGGAATAATAACTAGGTCAAGCCAAACCTTGTTCTTCACCATTCCTCGCTATATCGTAGGGCTTAGAAGGGA
The DNA here is from genome assembly GCA_007258455.2 of Sequoia sempervirens. NCBI lineage: Eukaryota > Viridiplantae > Streptophyta > Pinopsida > Cupressales > Cupressaceae > Sequoia > Sequoia sempervirens. Next base: position 288,941 of record VDFB02115430.1, on the reverse strand, counting down.
CATCATGGGCTGGCGGGCATATGCCACCTATCATTGTGACATCATCTTTTTCTTCCATCGCCTTAACCTTTATCGAGTCCCACCATCTATGCTGTGGGCACCATTTGATCAACATCACTTAATCTTCACTATTGCCCGCTATACTACATGACTCAAAAGGGATCCCACCATTCATCATTCCATGTTACATATTTAACTAGAAAATTCTTCCACTTGATTAGGAATTTTGATGTGGCTCTATTTTCCAATATGACTTTGGAAACTCCATGAAACTTTTGTATATTTTGTATGAATACTTTTTCCATAATATTAGTGGAAAATAGATGAGAGAGTCTACAAAAATATTTATTCTTAATTAATTTATCCACAACAAGCCAGATTACATCAATATTATTTATCTTTGGTAGCCCCATAATGAAGTCCATTAATCTTTTTGTCCAGTGTTATATTGGAATGCCTAATAATTGTACTTGAGTCCTAGAGTCTTTATTATTTCCCTTTTATTTTGTTGGCATATCAAACATTTTACCACCAATTTTTACATATTCACTTTAATACCTTCCCAAAATAAATTTTTCTTTATAGGATGATAGGTATGAACAAATATTCTATAGTATCTTAACTCCTTTAAGTGACACCGAATGTCTTGAGTATTCTAATTGTTTCACTCTACATACACATTTGGATTGTTTTACATACATTTTATTTTCTTCTAATTCATTAGCAAAAGGAATATGAAACTTATATTTATGAGTGATTTTGTTTAGTTTCTTGTAATGTGAGAATATTCTCCATGGATCATCCATTTTATTAAGAATAAGCATAGGGAATAAATATTTTTTTTTTGGGGATGAACAATGCTTCTTGGTATAAATTCAATATCTTGAATTAGAGGCACATCCTTGGATTCTTGAAATACTTGTTGATTGTGTTGAATAATCTCTTGAATTTTTGGTTTATTTTGAGTTATCATATCTTTTGCTTCTATAAAATGTAATTGCGCCCCTATATTATAAGAACCAAGTTCTTGAGTAATTTCTCCATCCTATGGGAGCTAATGATTTCACTTGGTGGTGATTTTATTTCCAAAACTACATACTTTTTCTCATGTATCCTAAGACCCATGGATAAATCTTGAAAATTAAAAGATATTGTTCCTAATTATTTAAGCCATTGCACACTTAAAACAACATCCACTCCCCTAATAGGGATAGCAAATATTTCTGAATCTAGTTGATAATTTCCCATTGAGTGTTTTATATGATGACATTTACCACTACAAGGTAGTTGTTTCCCATTAGCTATCATGAAGTTTGAAAATTAGAGACATGATAAACAAAATACTTGAGTTTATTACCTAATCTTCTATGAGGCTTATCCATGAAATTACAATTCTACCATCAAATATATGAATGTTTATTCTTGGTAGGTATAATTGTTGACCTCAAAAAGGTTCCCTATCCCTTGATTTGGTTTATTAGGGTTGTACCCACATTGGTGGTTTTGTTGGGACTGTATTTTGATAAAAAATCCTTTAGTAAATATATCTAAACCCTCATTTAAGGATTTTACAAATGGGTCAAACAATTTATCTTTAATGAAATGTATCATTGTATCATATCCTTGTGGAATTCTTTCTTGAATTTTAGGTGGTGGAAAAAAAAATGGGTCCTTATATTTTGTATGTGTAGAGAGGTCCTCTAATCCTAAAGATGACATGACTTTATTTTATTTTTTAAGATGTATTAAGGTAGGAAAGTATTTGGTGTGAAAGAGAATCTGATGTTTCAATTTGGACCAAACTTAGAACACTAGATCAAGGAATATATTTTATGTCTAAAAATAAATTTCAAAGAAGTAACCCTACCTAATTTTTGATAATATTTCCAAAATATTTTTTTACAAAAATTCCAAAAATTGTAGCCTATAGAGCAAATTAATGAAAATTTTGACTAAAATTTGACCATTAAATTAAAGGATTTATTTTATTTCCAATAGTAAATTACAAATGACTAACCCTAACTAATTTTTTATAAGTTTTTCAAAAATACAATTAAAAAAATCCTAAAATTTTGGTCTATAGAGAAAATTAATTAAAAAAAGTAAAATCTTATTAAGTTTTAGAAAACTTACCTTTAAAGTATGATTTTTTTTACAACTTACCTAATACATACCTCAAAGCCCAAAAAAGAGATCCAAATTCTTATTGGTTTGGAAGTTATGGCGGAAACAAATTTTTTGGCCCAAATCGTACCTCTGATACCACTTGTTAAGATATTTCTTAGAAATATTTGTAAAAATCAGAAATATAGCAGACCACTTCAAGGGGATGACCTCCAATAATCATATAATAACATATGAATTCAATATTTTATGATATAATGATATGGGGGAGAATTCTCCTCCTTATTTATAGGCTACAATATGTAGGGACAAACTCTTTCATCCTAATTAATAGGTATTAGTGTATTAACAATATTTATGCTAGGGTTAAACATGCCACAAGTTCTTATCCTTAGGAATATATAATATATACTTAGGAATATATCATATTAGGATCATAAAAAGCCATTGAAAAGGTCTTTACACTAAGCCAATAGCTAGCCATCATTCCTCATTTGATCTTTATGTACAAGGCAAGAATCATTATAAAAAAACATCTTCCTTATTTAAAAGATATACATATGTATTCAAAATTTCCACATAAGTAGCCTTAAGTGATACATGTAAAAATAAAAGAATTGAGCCTAGGCCTATACCTAATAGAGATATTTGAAGATGTTTCAAATTTAAACCTAATATATGATTAGAGAGAAATGAGATGATTAAAAAATAATAAATTTTAGATTTGAGAAAAAAAGTGGTTACGATTAGACCAAAAATTAGAAAATAGAAAGGAGGTTAACTGTAGGATAAAGCACGAGGTGGGATCAAAAAAATAAAGTTAATGAAAATGTAGGGATAATAAACACACCCTACATTAATTAGATGCTAAATATATTTAACAATTAATATCAATCACATAAATTAAGAGCTAAGACTATGGAATGCAATTGCTATTAAAGAGAGGGTTAGGATGTGCTTACCTTTGTTTGTTGCTCTTGGGTAGTTGATAGTTGATTTTTTGATATAAACTATGGTTGATGATTGAATTTTACATTTTTTATTGAATCAACATTGTGTACACAAGACTTAGAATGTTTGCTCAACTCTCAAAGTAGGTTGCACTTGTGGTTTAGTCCTCCTGGTGTATTTTTATCCTCTACTCTCTTGCATTTTGGTATCTATGCAAGTACACATTTGAAGATGAGTGGTGCTAAGAAGCACCCTATGGAGATTACTAATCTGTAGAGGGAAAGTGTTGAAACTTCCTTGATAATTAGTTAGTCCCCATTATTGATGAACAAGTTCAAATACACCAATAAGAAATGTAATATGCCTAAATAAAAATTCAAATGTGTACTATCTGCTTATAATGCAAGCACTAATATAATGTAAGTGAGATTCTAATGATTTGATTCAATAAATTTGATAGTCCAATGTGATGATGAACTAATGACCTAGGTATTTTCCTTAGATATATGATCCTTAGTGCTCAATTCAATGTATTTATGCACAAGCTGATGGCTAATAGTTTGATTTTTAATTAGGAGGGTTAGACCACATGGTTGTCCTATCTAGATGATATATCTACATTTGTGATTTTAGTCTAGGGTGACAATAAATTATAAAGATGAACCGGTCATATTCTATAGTAATGTATTGAGCATAATATAGGCTAGGCCTAGGATTAGAGCCAACTTACACATAAAACAAGATAATTTGAGCATAAAGACAATGTATTTATGACAAGACTAAAAGTAAGTGTAAAAAAGAAGGCTTACATTTTTCTCCTCTACACTTTATATGAAAACAAACTTTTCTAATACATCTTAGAAAAATTACCCATCCTAATACCATTTTTGAGTGAAACACATTTAAAACTAACCACTTTTAACACCATTCCTAAGTAATTTTCTTCTTCAATACTATTTTATTGCCTTGGAACTCCCAACTTTGAGCTTAATTTCTTCTTGATAGAAAGAAGCTAAGTCTTTTTTAACTAAAATAAATCATTGGCACATTGTGCTTTATACATAATTGTTTACATACATAAATATATGACTAGTAAATATAATTGTTTAAACCCTTCCCTCCTAAACAACCACAAAATTCAACTATTTAAGATCATTCTCTCTTCTTTATATCTTATTCCCATAAATATTATAACTTTCATACAACACAGATTTTAAGTGAGAAGATGCCCCACCTAAACAACCATAAAGTTTGGCTGTTTAAATTCATTCTCTACCTCAACCCCCATGAATCTCTTAGCTTTCATGGTAATCATTCACCAAATAAACTTATTCCGTACTCCCAAATAATATTCATAGATTTTTATGGTAATTATTTAAACCCTACAAAAGCAAAAAAATCTTCATTTTGGAAGAAACAAACTAAGAATGAGGTCTTACCGACAGGGCTTTAGGATCTATTTTTAAGGAATGGGAGATCTCATGAGATGAAAAATAAGTACTACAAGAAAAATTGAAATATTTTTCTTGAAAATAAGTGCCCTGATTCTCAATTTTTTAGATTGGCTTAAAACTTCATCTACCTGATTAGGATATTTTTAGAAGTTCCTCTGTAAAACCATAGCCTAGGCCTAGGCTAGCAGTCAAATGCATTGATTTTTTGACTTATCTAGGGGAGAGGACCCAGTAGTTGTGCACCCTATCCTCGCGCTTCTAATTATCCTACGTGGAAATTTCAAATCACTCCCAATTTTTTACAGCAGCTTACTTGCCAAGTCCCCTGCTTATAACTAAGGTTTCAGGACCACATCATCAAATATGATGCCACATCAGCATGCTTTTTGTCAAGGTGTCCAAAAAGGCCCCCAAAAAAAGTGAGACCAATACTTGTGCATTCACAGCATGTTTTATTGAGCGCTGATGTGGAATCACATGATTGGTTGCTTTTTAGATCAAAGGAATGCATTTTATTTAATTATGGGTTGTCATCATCAACGCTAACAACTTTAAAATCACAACTATTGGTCCAATATTGATAAAATTATTAGGCATTATATAAACAACTATCACAACTATTGAAACATGCTCAGGTACCTGAATCCTCTCATAAAAAAACAGTCACATAGAGACAAACGATAAGAGGCAAACAGTGCTTTTGAAAAAGAGAACGGACTAGACTTGAGAGAGTATGGAAGAGTATCCAAGTTGTTTGATCTTTGTGTCCCGTGATGAATGCGGAAGCCATGATTGTAAAATTTGAAGCTTGAAAGGCTACAAGAAAGTCCTTTCCCATACCCGTGAATATTCATGTTCTCGACTGCACAAATTCCTTCAACCCATTCTCTGTCTCTGTGTTTTTGAGCTGGTAAAGATCGGCATGACCCAAGTTGCTTGGATGGTTAGTATTGAATTATTCTTTTCGGAATAGAGAGACAAACGCCAAAAGACACAGCATTCCGGTCGAGGACAATGTTCACATTTTGAGCTTGCAGCTTTATCAACAACAACAAATCTACTGCAACATTTTGTCTATTTGCTCATAAATTTCCATCATTCATCTTTACAGACAGATTTGCTTACTTTGATAGTGATGGGTGCTTTCTTGATTTTCAGGAAGGTGGTTTTTAACAAAGGCTGTCTGAACCCAAATTTTAGATGAAGAAGATCTTCAACAATGGAGCGGGTGTTAGATTTAGTTTGCAGGATTGTGTGTGTGATGGTCTTGGGATTGCTTTGCAGTCATGGAGTAGTTGTTCAAGCACAGCAGCTGAGCAAGGATTTTTATAGAGATTCATGTCCTAATGTTGAAAGAATTGTGCGAAATGTGGTGGCACAGAAACTGAAAGAGAATCCTACTTCGGCGCCAGGGGCTCTTCGCCTGTTCTTCCATGATTGTTTTGTAGAGGTCTGAATGTTTTATAAAAGGAGATGCACATGATGTTTCCAGAATTTTATCTAAACCAGTTAGAAGATTTTAGAGAGTAACTATATTAATATTTTAGATTACACACTGATCTATTAGTAATAACATTGATACAATTAAAACTTACAAGCATATTAACTCAAAGCCATGAACAGCAAAGAATATACCAGCATTGAGTAGTTCCATGGAGAGGAATTGATGAGTGATTTATATTTTAAATTACAAAAAATTGAAAAAATTGTGATCCAAGCTACCATAAAGCATAAAGTCTGTAAACTGGTAGGAGAAAATTTAAGAGCTTATCAATCTCAATAAATAGCTGATTGTTTTGACAAAACAGAACATGCCACTCTGTTTAAGATTTTCACTCTTGATATACCTTTCTTTTGAATCTTTCATCTTTTAGTTTTTTAACAATTTTGGATTGAACTTTATGGTCTACAGGGGTGTGATGCATCAGTTCTTATTGCTTCTAATGAGGAGAATGTAGCAGAGAAAGATGCAGATATCAACAAGTCGTTACCTGGAGATGGGTTCGATGTATTCTTCAGAGTGAAGAGAGCATTGGAGTCACAGTGCCCTAATGTTGTGTCTTGTGCTGATGTTATGGCCATGGCAACCAGAGATCTCGTCTCTATGGTGATTTCTTGAATCTTTATCTTACATTTTATGCATTATCTGACCCTAAGATCTGATAGGGTGCTTGTAATATTTGATCAGTAGAAACATGGCCAGGCTAATAGTTTCTCTTACTGCAATCCATTATTTGCAATACCAGGGATTTTTTAAGTGCCTTCAATCTGTAGGTGCATATTCTTAAACTATTGAACCATTGATACTTTTTAGGTTTCTATTTTTCAACCTTACACAAACAAGCTCTATTGGAGGAATGTTTTGGTTCTATGATGGTTATATGCAGTAGTATAATTTGTCATCAAGCTGCAACTAATCAAGAGAGAGATTTATTGGACATATTTGCATGATTTGTACGATTGGTGAGGTGCAATTCCAGTGTGTGTGAACCCTCTTATAGAATCATTAAAGGCAGTTATTTACTCATTTGCATATTTTGTACAATTTTTCAGATGGAGTCTGATAGTGTGTCAATCTATACATGAATACATTAAGGACAGTTCTTTCAAGTTATCACTATCTGCAATATGAACACCAGTTATACAATAGCCAACATCTATTAATATCTTATTTTCTACAATCAGGTTGGAGGGCCATCATGGGAAGTTCTCAAGGGGCGCAGAGATGGTCTCATCTCAAAGGCATCAAGGGTAGCAGGAAACTTGCCAACAGTAAACATGACAGTTGATCAGCTCATTTCATTGTTTCACTCCAAAGGTTTAACCCAAGCTGACATGGTGACTCTCTCTGGTAAAGCCAATTAAAAAAATACATTTCCTTTCTCCTCAAATTAAAAAACTAGAAATGTTTAATATGCATTATTTAGAGGACCCTTTTTCTTAATCAATCCCAATAATACAATCAAATTAACCATTATTCATTTGAATAGACCATGTAAGTAAAGCCTTAAAAGTCTTTCTCCCCAGGCCAAGAACCATTGCATTTGTAATAAATGTGGGTTATTGTGCATTGTTTCTATGCACAATAACATTATCAGCTGTGGAAATCATAATGTAGGTTGTTTGAAGAAACACCTTTTAAGGCTTTAAGGCTTACCTTTCTTAGCAATAACCATTGCACTGTGAAGTGTAGGTTTCTACAACATTTGTAGATTGCTTAAATAAGACTTTTAAGGTCTATCTCTTAGCAACAACCATTGCATTATAAATTGTAGGCTCTTTAACTTAGGTCTTTGATGTCCATTTCCCTAATCAATAATCATTGCATGTAAGATCATGTTACTGGTATAGTGTTACAATAAGGTGTTTTTGCTGGAAACTATTACATTGAAAGGTGTTGTTGCTTGTATGATTAATCCCTGTTTTTGATCAGGGGGTCACACCATTGGATTTGCACACTGCAATGAGTTCATATATCGAATTTATAACTACAACAAAACATACCAGGTGGATCCCACCATGAATCCAAGCTATGCAAGCAGGCTCAGAGCTGCTTGCCCAAGAGATGGTCTTGATCCAGATGTTGTAGCCTTCAATGATGTTTCCACTCCCACTGCTTTTGACAATGCTTATTATCAGAATGTTAAGAGAGGATTTGCTCTTCTGGCTACAGATCAAATTCTTTATGGGGATCCTCGCACTAGTGCTTATGTTAATCTATTTGCCATGTCCCAGGACAAGTTTTTTAACTTCTTTGGGCTGTCCATGATAAGGTTGGGCAATGTGGGTGTTAAAACTGGAAATCAAGGAGAAATCCGCAGAGACTGTGGAGTCTTTAACAATTAGAAGTAGTTCTGCAATCTTTCTGTTCTCTTTTAGGCATCTTATTGTCTCATAAATATTCCAGTCGTTATTCAAATTCTAACATTGAAAGGAGCAATGTATGAATTTTTCATAGGAAAAAAGTGTCATGAATTTAATTTTATGACTGTCAAACTAAAGTTTGGCTTTCAACTAAAAAAATACATTTAATTATTAACAGAGAATTATATGGAACTGTTCTACAGAAAAAAATGCAACACTTGGAGCATGTATTCCAATGCTCTAGCTGAACAATTCAAAATTCACTTTTGATGACACAAAATTATACATGAGCTTAAAATTAACTTTCTGTTTGAAACATGAATCCATTTTCTCGATCACAAAAGAATGCAGAGTCAGCATGCAAAATCAACATTCGATGTCTATAAACTTCAATTATGGAACAAATGCCAATCACTCAATTTTTGAGTGATGATTTGGGGCTTCCCTTGGAATCCAGGTGTTTCCATAGTGACGCCTAGGGGTCTATCTATCCCTAAATCTGTCACTTAGGTGACACTTGACCTAGACATCTCACATTGAAACTTATAGGAGCCATAAAGGAATCTAAACCTGAAATCTAAAATATTCCACATGATCTCATTATAGTAATAGCTCCTATTTTCATATTGTTAAGGTCCATGCCCTCTAAGGTGTCCCACTAGTGATAGTTTGAGGAAAGACATTGGAATTAAATTTGACTCTGCACCTTTTGAGGTGTCAATTGTTTGAGACAAATTTTGAACATCAAGAGTGATATCCTGAGTCCTTAGGACTACTGGTCTTCCAAGAGAAAATTCCAAACCTCATGCCCTCCAGTGATAATTTGAGGCATCTCATGTGACATTTCCTTGGGTTTGTGTTGCACAATACGGAATGAACTAGACATGACCAAAATGATAACTAATAAAAATCAACACTATGCAAGTTCAACTTTCCATCACAAACAATAAAAACAAGGCAGCACACAAATTCTTTCCCATGGCATGAACATTAGATTTGAAAATAACCTTAAATCTAATATGTCAAAAAAATAATAACTTCGAACATCCAGTCATTCAAGAATCCATCAAGGAACCATAATGGATTTAAAAAAATGTATTCATTTAGAAAACCTTTTGTTAAATAGTCTTTCATAGATCTACAATACATATATTTTGATTAATTATAAAATCTACAAAAACACAAATGCAAATTTGAATGTGTTGATACATCTGAAATAACTAGAAATA
>VDFB02115430.1:150091-279219 GCA_007258455.2 Sequoia sempervirens | reverse complement strand
GTGTCGGTTTGGTTGTAAATGGTGGTTCAAATGTTATTATTGGGAGGTGTCAATTTGGTTGATTGTTTGATGGTTAGTTTGATTGGTTTCAGAAGATGATTTGATTGTAGTGATTGCAAAAATATTGAAGCATATTTCTTATTGAGTTAGGCCGATGTAATAGAAGGGGCGACTATTATATGGAAGTGGAAAATGCAAGAGGAAGTGAAACCATTATAGAGGGGAGCCATTAAGGAGGCTGATTCATTGAAGGAGGGAATATGACTAGACGACCATGGTAAAAAGTAAGGAGGAGGCTGATACATTAAAGGAGAGCCATCAAGGTAGTTATGGGGATGACTCATGTATGAAGAAGGGTTGAATCATTTGAATAAGTGTCTGGAGGGAATGAAAAGAAGGCTGAAAACATAAGAGGTGTACAAGCCAATAAAATAAAGAGGCCGATAAGGCATATGGGGCGATGCAAAAGAAGAGTTGAGTAGTCTGTTCATGGCAAGGTGAATCTATGTGTATGTGGAATAAAAGGCATGAGGAGGAGAATATGGAGGCTCAATAAATATTGAGGACTAGGGGTGCTGAAGAAAGTTGATTAATGTTGCAAGAATGAATTGGATGTAGAAAGTGAAGGGAATGAGTCCTAGAGGGATCAAGCGTATTTGTATATAATATGAATTCTAATGCTTAAATAAATATTGTGTTTTCAAAGGTCTATCTGTTGTCATTCATTTCTCGTTATATTTTTAGTGGTGGATTAATGGCATGTTCCTATGTAATGATTGAAAGCATTGATACTATATTTAAGTTCCTGTAGCAGTTTGAGTAACAAAAAATTTGTCTCTTGAAAAAGGACTATCAAGTTGAATCTGTGTTAAGTATATGAGTTGTGTAGGTTGAATGTTTGGTAGATTTGGTAGATGCTTGAGGGTGTATCCATCAATTGGTATCAGAGCATAGAAGGTTCTGAGCATTAAGTAGATCGCCAAAGTGAGGCAACTTAGCTAGGACTTGTGGGTAGTGAAGATAAACAAAAAGTGTATATGTTGCAGATTGATAGATGTCAAAGAATCTGAGCAAAGATGTGATTGTAGGTTACTTGTGTGTTGTAGATTGATGAGAATTTAAGGAAGGTGTGGCACCAAAATATTTGGGCGGAGAAGTTATTGTATTGTTTATTGTTCTTGTTCATTTTTTTTTGAGTTGCAGATTGACAAAAGATTTGGGCAGTAAAAGTTTTTATGAGATTTGGTAGTTTGATGAACATAAATTCTTGAAGAGTTGTGTGTTGTGTAGAGACTGAAAGGATTTGAAGTTAGGAAAAGAGTGGAAGATGCAAAAGAAAATTGGTAAAGAGACTCTTGAGAAAAGGGACAAGAGGAAAGAAAAAAAGAAGAATACAAAATTTGAGGAAGAGCTAGTAGCATTGAGAAGAGATTTGGAAAGATATAAACAGTGGCTTGAGGAGAAAGACCAAGAATAATTTTGGGTATGGCCAATGACAAGAAAAGAAAAGATAAGAGGATGAGAGGGTTCCAGAAAGATTGGGACAACAAGGAGTTACCTATATAGCAACATGGACCCGAAGAAGTCAAGGAAGTTCTCATTAAAGAGAACATGGGAAAGTTAAGAGATGGAGCACAAAAGAAGTGCAAGAAGAAGAGAGGAAAGGGAAGAAGAAAGTGTTCATGAAGGAGGAACTTATGGAGACATTGTGGTTTCTTGTTTTATTGTCTAATGTTGTCTTGAAGTATGTGTGTGCAGGTATGAAGAGCTTTGCAAGGAAGGTGAGGAATGAGACCTTGGGATGGACAAAAGAAGGGTATAGGAAAGCACCCATAGAAGAAGATGAAGATGTGAGAAGAACACAAATTTCAAAAGTTGGTATGCATGTACAATTTGTAGTAGTACAACGACAAGAGGTACAATACAAGGAACCTAAGTGTGAAGAAGAGCATAGCATTACAATGATGTCAATTGATACTGTAGATGTTGAAGATGCTTTTGAATTTCAAGATGCTTTAGAAGATGTTGTGGATGATGATAAAGAATTACCTATAGGTGAAATGTGGATAAACAAAGAGGAGAGGGAATCAAAGCAACAAAATAGTCAAACTATGAATGAGAGTAATGATTTGGGCCATGAAGAAAGAAATAATAATATTGATTTACAAATGCATAGAGAGAAAAGAGAGATGAGGTTTTCAATAGGTCATGGATATAGAGTGCCTAGTTGGCAAAGGAAACCCATTGAAATGGGGAAACAAATGAAGGTTCAAGGTGAAATGGGAAATAATGTAAAGAGAAAAGCTATGAAAGAATTCAAGAGAGCACTCGAAGATTGGAAAAGAAAGAAGGTTGTTGCAGTGAAGCCATTAAAAGACAATGAAGAAGTTGTTTTCAAAGATTATTGTACTAAGGAGAAAGGGAAAAGAGAATGGGCACACAAAAGAAGGCCCAGTAAAGATGATTTGAAGGTGAAGATAGACTGGGAAGCACAAGCACATTCAAGAAAGGACAACAATCCAAAGATAAAGTATGGGTGGTAAAACAAGCAACAACAACAAATAGTTGTGATGATGAGAAGAAAAAGATTGAGAGTTGGAGTCATGAAGAAGAGGACTGACCCCATGAACAAAGAGTAGTGATGAAGGATGAAAAATAAAATAAAGAACAAGGGCGTGCAACAACAATTGAGGAGAAGAAGCAAAGTTCAAACAAAGTAAATGGTCAAGTATTTGATTTTTATGATGATTTTGAGGCTTTGGATGAAATTTATGCATATAATGTGGAGATGTGGAGGATGATAGATGAGAAAGGAGGAAGAAGAAGCAAACATCAAAAGAGAAAATAAAGTAAATTCAGGTAGATTGAGAAGGATGAAAGGAGAAAAAACAAATGTAGGACCTTTCTATGAAAGAAGGATCAGAGAAGAGCATCCAAAGGCAAGAATATGCAACAAAGATGAGGATATACGAAGATAATACAACTAAAGTATTGGAAAAAGATATTGGGATAATTGTAGCAGAACGAGAGCTTCCTTAGAAAGAGGACACAAGGAGGAAATTGCATGAGAATGCAACAAAAAGTGGAACTATTTATATTGGAACAACCAAGGTCCAAAGTGGAGAAGACAAACAAGAGAATGAAGAGGAAGATCTTGTAGAAAATAACGTGGAAAAAGGAGCAATAGTCAAAGAAGATAACTTATGGGAAAAGTATGCAACAATCGAAGAGGAGTGGAGTACCAAACTTGGAAGCATACAAACAAATAGAGTAGAGCCAAATATGCAAATGGACTTGTTACGGTTGAAGAGCAAAGCATTGTTGCAGATGTTGAGATAAATTTAGTTAAGGATTTTGTGGGTTGGGTTGTAAATGATGAAGCTGATAGTGAAATAATATTGCAGTTGATGAACTTGAATGATGTATGATTGGAAAGGATGTTTGGTGATGTGGTAGGAAGTGAGAATGTGATGATGTGTGCAGATGCGATAGGGGTTGTTTTGCAGATGTGTGGAATGAATAGATAAAGAAGACATGAAATTCTTTACTTTCATTGTTGATAGTTGGATGTAGGAAAATGGGAGGATGATGATGAAAGGAGGAATTGTTTCCATGAGTGAAGAGTTGAATGGTAGATCACAGTATTGGAGGGTTGTGGTAGTAGTCCCGTTAAAATGTTGGAAAAAGCGGAAGAAATGCAGAGTTGATTGTGGAGTTATGATCAAATGTGCAGGAGCACATGCAAATTTTGTCCCCTAGGGAGTCTGATGTAGGGGTGCATTGTTCTCCATCCAAAATTTGGTTTGAATTTCATTTCAGTTTGTTCAGTTTTAGGGTTTTTGTAGTGCTTTGGTGGTTTGGTTGTGTGGTTGTGTTAGGATGTAGCTTCCTATCACAATGCATTTTGTCTTCTTGTCGCAAGCAACATGTGTGGACTTCCTATCGCTCGAGTGACAAAAACTCGTGGTAACAAGGGGATGGTTGATTAATTGTCTTCCAAACCTGAAAGTAAATGCGTTAGTTTGGTTGTAAATGGTGGTTTGAATGTTATTACTGGGAGGTGTTGATTTGGTTGATTGTTTGGTGGCTAGTTTGATTGGTTTTGGAAGATGATTTGATTGCAGCAATTGCAGAAAGATTGAATTGCAATCTTATTGAGTTAGGCCGATGTCATAGAAGGGGAGACTGTTATATGGAGGTGGTAGATGCACTTGAGGAAGTGAAACCGTTATAGAGGGGAGTTGTTAAGGAGGCCGATTCATTGAAGGAGGGAATGCGAATAGATGACCATGGGAAAAAGTAAGGAGGAGGTCGATACATTACAGGAGAGTCGTCGAGGTAGTTATGGGGATGGCTTAGATATGAAGAAGGGTCAAATCATTTGAATAAGTGGCCAAAGGGAATGTGGAGAAGGCCGACAACATAAGAGGTGTACAGGCCAAGGAAATAAAGAGGCCGATAATGCATATAGGGCAATGCACAAGGAGGAGAATATGGAGGCTTGAGAAAGACTGAGGAGTAGGGGTGTTGAAGAAGGCCGAGTAATGGTGCAAGAATGAATTGGATGTAGAAAGCAAAGGGAACGAGTCCCAGAGGGATTGAATCTGTTTGTATATAATATGAATTCTAATGCTTAAATAAATATTGTGTTTTCAAAGGTCTATTTATTGTCATTCATTTCTTGTTATATTTTTAGTGGTGGATTAATGGGATGTTCCTGTGTAATGATTGAAAGCATTGATACTGTATTTAAGTTCCTGTAGGAGTTTGAGTAATCGAGAGTTTGTTTCTTGAAAAAGGACCATCACGTTGAATTTATGTTAAGTATATGAGTTGTGTAGGTTGAATGTTTGGTAGATGCCTGAGGGTATCTCCATCAGATGCACTTGATATGGCTTTCAACAACCCTTTCATGGTTTTCTTGTCATTCTATAGGTGGTTTTACTTGCCCTTGCACTGCCTCAAAGCTGATAGTTGCTTGAATAAAGTTCATTAGCGTTGATAGGATTGTGACAAATTTGTTTCTTCCCAACCAGTTTAACTTTCTTACTATTTTGACTTATCTTCGTTGTAAAATCCTCATGTATTACTTTGCATTTACAAATTATATATTAGGGGTACAAGAATACCTCTAACACCTTCACATTTATGAATAAGTGAAAATCTTGATTCCTTGATAAAACAGATGGTACTAACATTCCTGAAGTATTTTTCCATACTCTTTTATGTTTCCCAACCCCCTCTAACATACATATTCCTCTACTGAACCATTATCTATACCTTCTACAGAACCGTAAACCTAGATGCTACAAAACCCCCAGGCTACAGACAAAACCCTCGGAAGAAACCTTTCAAACTCGCCCAGACTGTAGGAAGAAACTTCGGATTAAAAAAACAGCGACAGCAATGTTTGGTCTCCAATCATAACCACCGAACACACGTCGTATAATTTGAGTTCAAACCAAATGTGAAGGTTTGGTTAGGGAGAGCATTGTCAACCAGAAGGTAAGTTTCTGGAAAGCTTCAACAGTCGGTTCTTTTAAAAGAAGAAAGTTTGTCCTCCATCTGCAAATCTGAAATGTACACATTCACATTCAAAACTAATATGTCAGGTTCAGTTTGAATGTCATCGTAACATTGCCAACATTAAGTTCCACGGAAGTGCAACAATTTCTCACGGCATCTAGAAGAATCTTCTTAGATTTAAAAAAAAATTAGGGAAGAGGGACTAGTTTTGCATGTAATAGTTGCATGGAATATTATAGGATAATCATGTTTTTTGAAATGTGGACTGATCTCTTATCTTGGAGGCGTGGCTCATTACACAACTTGCCACATCACCACATCTATTGAGAATTGTCCAAATCTTGACTTTTTAAAGATTTGACCCAAACCTAATCATGGTATCTTTAGTCGTTGAACAAAAAAATATCATTTATTGCTTTTAGAATATCATATTTTTACCTGAACTCTTATCTATCTTTTGGAGGTGTGGCTCATCACACAACTTGCCACATCACCACATCTATGAGAGGTGTCCAAATTTTAACTGTTTAAAGATTTGACCCAAACCTAATCATGCTACCTTTAGTAGTTGAACAAAAAAATATCATTTGTTGCTTCTAGAATATTATATTTTTATTTAGAATATGACTTATATGCAACATAAATGGACCAAATACTTATTGAAAACTATAGATCTTTGTTATCTCTAATTTTTATATCCAACACAAATGAACCAATAATTGAACACAAAAAACTATTTATTGTTATAAAACAACACATTATTATTTAAAATACAACTTGTATCCAATAAAAATGAACTAATAATTAAACACTAAAACTTTTTGACATTTCCAAAAAAAAAACAAGAAATTTATCTCTGACTGGAAAATAATGCCTTCCAATATTTGATTCTTTATTGATGACTAATTGCTAGATTGTCAACCAGAACATCAGTTTCTGAAAGCTTCGAACAGTCGTAATGTACCTGCAAATCTGTAATTCAGTTAAAACTTAAAATAGCACGAGATAAACCACACCCACCAACTCTGTAATGTTTGTACACATTCACATTCAAAACTAGTATGTCAAGCTCACTTTTAAACTCATCCTAACATTGCCCACATAAGTAGCATGATTTTATCGTCACTCCAATTGCATCGATTTCCACAGAAGCGCAACAATTTCTCACGGCATCTTCAAGAATCTTCTGAGATTGAAAAGTCAAATTGATTAGATAGTAGTTAATTGCAATACTCTGATTAGGTCAGATGACGAATTCCTCTATTACAAACTTGGAGCTCATCTATAAATTGTCGACAAGAATTCCTCTATTACAAACATATTATAGGAGGAGTTAAGCATGAATTCAATATCAAATCTAAAGCAGGAATTAGATCGATTAGTGGGTATGGAGATTCTACTCCTTGTGATTTCTTGCCTGCTAATTCTTACAAATCATCAGCAGCTATACTGTTCAGCGGCAACGCAGAATTTGGGTCAGTAAATTCTTTCAATCTTTTGTCTCAAATCAATATTTTAAAGTTGATTATCATTAGAAAGAGATATATTTTCAAATTTTAATCATTTTTCTGACACTGCATGCTTGGTGTTTGCAGAATACCCATTTCCATTTATGACGGCAGATGCTGAAAAGGCAGCTGCAAGAACATATGATTACATTGTAGTTGGAGGTGGTACAGCAGGGTGTCCTCTGGCAGCAACACTGTCACAGAACTACTCTGTGTTGGTATTGGAAAGGGGAGACTCTCCCTATGGAAATCCCGACGTTGAAGACAATAAAGGTTTTTTCAAGATTTTGGAGAACGCCAGTGAGTTCCCTTATGTTGCTCAGGGATTTGTCTCGGAAGATGGAGTGCAGTTGGCAAGGGCAAGAGTTCTGGGAGGCGGAACAGCCATCAACGCTGGCTTCTACAGCAGGGCAAGCCTTGACTATATTCGGAAGATGGAGTGGAATGAAAAGCTTGTAAATGAGTCGTATGAATGGGTGGAGAGGATGAATGCCTTCAAACCAAACAAGCTTTTTCGGTGGAGTTCTTCTGTGAAGGATGCACAGTTGGAAGCTGGATTGCTTCCCTACAATGGGTATACTTTGGATCATTTGGAGGGCACCAAGATCAGCGCTTCATCTTTTGACAACAATGGAAGGAGACACACAGCTGCAGATCTTCTTAAATATGCAAATCCAGATAACATTGTAGTTCTTCTGAATGCTACAGCCAGTAGATTACTATTCAATTCCTCATCAGGTACATTGACATTTACATTTTCATGGTCTCCTTATTTTCAAAGGAAGGTTTAAATGGCATGTATGCTGTGTATTAGGAGACTTTGGGTTTTAAGTAATAATCTATATATAAACTAAGAACATACCAATTCTCTATGATAGATAGTTTTCAAATAACTTTTAATTTTTTTAATATATATATATATATATATATATATATATATATATATATATATATATATATATATATATATATATAAATTTGTGTTAAATTTTTTCTCATAATCAATTTAATTTCAAATTTTGATACTGACTGTAATTACTTAAAATTTTGTACAATAAGTATAATTGATTTTATATTAGATAACATTACTTCGTAAATTATTATATGTTTGTATTCTAGAATGTTTAATCTCGAGTAATAAAATACTTAGATTTATTTTCAAATTGATTTGTTAAGACATGATGTTTGATACAATAATGTACTTTTTTTATATGTGATATTTTAATTTCTGATATATATATATTTTTAAAATTAACATTAGTTATACAATTGTGTGATGCAGGAAAAGTAAAGGTTGTTGGCGTTGATTTTATGAGCAATGTTGATGGTCTCTCTTACCAAGTATTATTCAATCAATTGTCACATCAAAGTGAGGTAATTTTGTCAGCAGGAAGCATAGGTAGTCCCCAACTTCTCTTGTTAAGTGGAATTGGCCCATCAGAACAACTTAGAGAATTGAATGTTACTGTACTTTTAAATTTAAATTCCGTAGGAAAAGGGATTCAAGATCCACCACGTGCAACATTTTCCATTGTATCCCCTAAGCCACTTGAATTTGCTCAATTACAAGTAGTGGGTATAGTAGACAATTCACAAATCTACGTTGAATCTGGTAGCTATTTACAACAAGAAAATGCCACAACCTATAAGTATCTAGCATTTATTGCTAGCAAGGTGGCTTTTCCCTTATCAAGGGGTGAGCTGCAACTTAGAACTAAAAACCCTCAAGATAGTCCCTTTGTAAGGTATAACTACTATTCTCATCCATATGATCTACAAGAATGTATGGTTGGTGTGAAGGTGTTGTCAAATCTTAGTAGAACAAATTCAATTCAAAAATTTTCATTTAAAGGCAGTGGAAACTCTAGTATCCTTCAATTTTTTGGGTCAACATTACCTCAAAATCAATCAGACAATAAAGCATTTGCCCAGTTTTGTAGAGATACACTAGCAACAATTTGGCATTACCATGGAGGGTGTCAAATTGATTCTGTGGTTGACGAAAGGCATCGTGTAAAAGGTGTTGATAATCTAAGAGTTGTGGACAATTCAATTTTCAAGGATAGCCCTGGAACAAATCCACAAGCCACTACGATGATGCTTGGAAGGTATATATATTTTCTTTTTATAAGTTATCTTAGTTTTCAATCATTAATACTATCATATTAATGTCACGTTTTATGTATACATCATATGCAGGTATATGGGAGTTCAAATTCTTCAAGAGCGTGTGAACAATTGAAAAGGCTCAACCATTTCTAAATATCCGTAAAAATAAAGTGTTACACACTTAAATATGTATTTCATTAATTAATGATCACAAAACTAAATACTGTCAGTTATAATTATATATTCCAATTCTTTCTTAGTGAATCCTTTGAAAGTGTATTAATATGAGTGAAGTAACTAGATTTTTTATTTAATGTACATGTCATATAATAAATATTTGATTGTTATTAAACCTAATTTATCATATCTATTAATTTGAATTTACAAAATAAGTAAATATGAATGTTGATTATACTTCATAGAATAAGATAATGTATTGAAAATGAAAATAAAATTTCCTTAACTTGTGACTTAGGATAATCCAATAAGGTGAATCTAAACAAGCATAAATTAGCATAGATACATAAATGATTACTGTGTATTAATAATTAAAATAATTGAATATGGAAAATACTAATAGAAAATTAATGTACTTAGCTTGATAATCAAAGAAAACTCTAAACTAATATGGATTTAAATCCGATGTATCTTGGAATCTACAACAGTAGATAATATATTGGTAATTCACTTAAGATTCATATTATTCTATTATGACTATTACACTGAAGATTGATTGCCAAGGATGATTCTACAACTTAGATATTGTTCTATGATTTATGAAACTGACTCATGTAATTTGTAGACAATTTTTCCCACTTCACCTTTTATTTTTTGCTATCTATAAGGAATAATAGCATTTATAAATAAATCTACATTAGGTTTCTATACAATAAATTTGTGATATTTTTTCACCTTGTGCAACCACTTGATAATATAAAAATCAAGGGCAACACTAGATTCTATCATGTAAATGCTCCTAGAATGATTGTGGAATACTATATTTCTAATACACCATCAATGCAAGTGCCTGGATGTAATATATTTCTTCTTATAATTGAATGGTTGGAACGAATATATTGAATTCCTTTCAATATGAAGAAATATAAAAATGTATTCTAAAATTGTGTTTACTTAGCCCTATGTGGGAAGGTTAACTTAAGTGGGAAGTAAAATAAAATTTAAATAAATTAAATTGAATTAGGGCAAGACAAGTTTGTAACTGGGAGGATGACTAGAAAACAGTCCTAAAAAAGAGAGGGGATAAATATAAATGTTAAAGATGTTTTAATAATATATAAGATATGAAGGGATATGTATTATGTTCTCAAAGTGTAAGGAAGTATAAATTAACATGTAAGGAAGAAGAGATGATTCCTCCCAAAATATAGATATGGTAAACTAATCTCATTTTTTAAAGAAATTAATTAGTCCATGACATAAAATAATATAATTCTTAATAAATTAATATTTTATTGCTAATTTATTAATTAGATGTTATTTATTAGCTAAGTTAGTTGTTAGTTGTTGGGTAGTTGTAGGTTGAAAAGATTTATAAAGCTATTGAAATGCAATAATGGGATGTTAATGTCAAAGATTATTAATTGATTTCTATATTAGAGCTTATGGCTCTTCTTCATGTTGTAATTTTAATATGACCTATTAGAGTGGATTTTTTGGACCTCTTTATTCACCATCTATTTTATTGTCCTTCTCTCTCCAAAGTGGTTCATACAATGACGATGTAGTGTTGAACACAAGTTGTAGACATTATTTTTTTGATTTTCCATTCCTAGATTTAATCGATAGTTATGTAGTGTAGATTACATTCAAATCTATGAAACTTTTCATCCATTTTCATTTTAACCTCTATCAACCTTATTCACTTTTCATTATTTTCTCTCAATTTTGTTTATTTTATATCCATATATATATATATATAGTGTTGTTGTAAGAAATTATGAACATAATATATAGTGTTGTTGTAAGAAATTATGAACACCTTATGTTAGAGATGGATATTATGGAATGAAAGAGAATAAAGGATTTATGTGAATTCCTATAATATCATATGGAGTAGTCAGTTTTAAACCAACATACAAATTGTAATGCCATCAAGGGATGCTTCCTATAGATGGTTCGAGTACATGAGAAATTTACTTCTTTATTGTGCTTATTTTATATGTGGCTATTGTTGGATATTCTCTATCTAAACCAATTTAATTATCACCACATCCATGACTACCATTGTTAGGAAAAAGCAAAGGTATCTAATATTTGAAGCTTGTAAAATACATGAAGTTGTGAAATTCTATTTTCAATAGAATAGACACATTCTCTATGTTATTAATTCAATACAAATATGTATCAACCATAGTTTGAGCACATAATACTTTTTTTTGATAGAAATGAAGGTGAAATATATATATTTGATGTTTGAATTCAACTGTAAAAATGATCTTAACCAATTTATAACCAAATGGAGATTATGAGAAATTAAATAAGAAATATAAGAAAAATATGGAACAAAAGGAAAAACACACAACATATTGTGTACATGGAGAAACCATTTCAAGAAAAAATATACCAAGAAGAACTCAACACAATTCTATATTATCTTAAAAATAGAGATTACATACAATCCTTCCTTTCTCCTCTCTAGTCTTTAATCCTTCACAATAAAAATTTATTACTTGCTTATTTCTTCACTTTACTACCACCTTAAGCCTTGATTACATAACCTTTTTAACCCCTAAATGGGGCACCCAAGTTGGTTATCACATCCCAACACCCCTACTTGACTAAAAATTGAGCATTAATGACATATGATAATGTAGGTTACAACCAAATTACTAATCTACCTGATTTGGGCACCTTATTGTTGTTAGTTACTAAGTGATTATTTCTTTTAACCACAAGATGTTTTAGATTTAATAATATCCGCACAATATGGAAAAAAACCTCATGGGAAAATGGGCACCCAAAACCACCATAACATCTAAGATTCTCTTTTGGTGAATAGTAACTTACTATTGGTAAATTTAAATTAGTTACCAACACCCAGTGAAAATTAAATACTACACCAATGAAACCTTGATGGTAAAAAATAATTAATGTTGATGGTGAATCCCTAATCCCTTATGAATTATTTGCAAATAATATTAGGATTAATAAAATACATATTATTTAAAAGATTGATGGCACCTTAATACTAACATTTTCCCACTTTGCATCATATATTTTAAATACATCCATAGGAATACATAGGTCAACTAAGTTTAGTAAATACATTATTTTGAATGTAAATCTTCTTCAACTCGATCATTACAAATAATTTCATAAAAATGGTATTGTATATCCAAATGCTTAGTCCATGTGTGATACACAAGATTCTTGGATAAAAAATTGCACTCTAGCTATCATCTAGCCAATTTGAAATGTCACACAATTGAAACCAATAAATGTACACAATATTTTAAACTAAATTTCCTCATTGGAGAAATGGTTAGTAACCATATACTCTATTTTAGTAGTGGACAAATAAACCTTGCACTACCTCTTACTAATCCAACTCACTATTTCACTACTTGAGCAATATATAGTCTAGTGTAAACCATTACAAACATCAAACATCCTACATCACGAGCATAAGGTACATTAGAAATATCCTAAATATCATCTTCACTATAAGGAATCATATATAATGAAATATTAGTGCCAACTAGTACAAAGAAATTCCAATTGGTTTATAATTATTTACACTAAATCTAGTCAAAATAGCATAACATTCTTAATTTATGATAAAAAAAAGTTTTATGTTTACACAATATATTCTTATTTCCATTTCCAATATATACCTTGTTGCCCGTAGATATTTAATTTAAAATTTATTTGAAGGTTGATCTTTCAGGTCACTAATCATACCCTTGGTGTTACTAAAAACTAACATATCATCCACATACAAGGTAATAATTAGTATATTATCATCAATACTTCTAGTTTAAATACATTGATATTCTTCACTTCAAGATGAAGCACAACTTCAAAACAAATGAACCCAACTTTTCATAACACATTTGAAGTGATTGATTTAAACCATCAAAATACCATTTTAACTTACAAACCAAGTTTCTTTCCTTTTTACCTCAAAACCTTTAGGATAATGCATATAAATTTACTCTTGTATATCTCCATGAAAAATTTAGTTTTAACATCCGTTCGTTCAATTTCAAAACCATTAGTAGTAATTATTGATCATAGAATAAATCTAATTGAGGATAATTTAATAATGAAAGAAAATGTTTTACCAAAATCAACTCCCTCTCTTTAGGAGTAGCCCTTGGGTTCTAGTATAGTCTTGTACCTTTCTAATGAATCATCTACTCCAAAATTATTCTTAAAGATCTATTTACAATCAATGGCCTTCCTTCCTTTGGGTAATTTTGCAAGCTCCTAGGTATTACAAGTGCTTAAGGCCATCATCTCCAAGCTCACGCGACTTGTATCTAAGAATTACTATCATCTAAAATAATAGCTTCCCTATAGGATATAGGTTCATCATTTTTACTTAATAAAACAAATATACAACAAAAATATAGTGGACTATACCTATAAACTAGATTTTTTTGTCTTATGCATTTTTTGATAATAAGAGTATGGGGCTTTCCTTGTTATTGAGTTTTCTCAACTTATTCTTGGTTATCATCCCTAACCTCTTCATTTTTATCATAATATTCATTTAAACCCTCTCCATCTTCCTCCTCACCCATAAATTCATCTCCTTGTTCTTCTCAAGGTGCATCTTCTAGCTTAGTCTCAAAGTGCACTCTTCTTTCCTTTTCTTAATCTTTTGGCTATTTAGGGTTAGAAACAACCTCTAAGTTACCTAAAAATCACATATCTAGAATATATAATTTTCTTCATTAGTGGATTTTAAAGCTTATAACCTTTAACATTCTTGTAATATATCCAATTAAAATACACCTTTCATCTTTTTGATCCAACTTAGATCACTTTTCTTTAGGCCCACATGAACATAAGCCTCATAAAAAAATACCATTAAATGTGAAATAGAATATTTCTTACCTATCCACACTTCATAATATTTTTAATCAAGAGCCTTACAAGGAGATACATTTAACAAGTAAAAATTATTACTCACAACTTCTTCCTCTCAATAATTATAGAAGCACAATTGTACCATTCCTCATCCAATAATGAGTGTCCCCAAGGTATATTTCTCCTCCATCATATTTTTCATGTGGAAAACCATTCCTTATGAGGAATCATATGAAAATAACATCTTCCATCAATCAACCAATGTTCATTAGATATAATATTACATGAAAAAAGTGAAAATTCATCACCTAAATCATAGGAATTTTCTATGATGGAATAACATTATTTTTATTATTTTCCAAATTAATTCTTCACATGTACGTCCTTTTTAGGATAGTTCTAAAAATTCACTCTATTCCTTTTACTTGTGTGACTATAATCATAACAAGACCTAAATCTACAAGATCCATATGAATTTAAGCTAGATTAAGTCCATAAAGTTATAATCCCAATGAAATTATTGAAAACCATTAAAAGAGGAAGCCATTAAACAAAAACAACAATTAATGAATAATGAAAACCTATTCTAATGACCCAAACTTCATTCCATTGGAGGAGTGGTGCTGCATATGATGTGGAATGCAGCCCTTTCCCAATCCCTTGGATAAACAAGCCTTCAAATGGATTTTATTGACAAAAGTTGATGAAATTGATGAAAACCTAAGCTAAACATGAATGCAAAGCTAGGTTAACATGGATATTGATTGCTTAAATGATAAAATGGTAATGCTAAATGCTAATGGAGATGGATACAAACTAAGCTAGGTGGAAACAATTCTCAAAGATGGTAGCCATTAATGGAAACTAAGCTAAAATGGAGCATAAACTAATTAAGATGATGCTAAAATGCTAAAGATTGCTCTAAAGATTTTTCTAAATTTTTCTATACTAACTTTGCTCTAAAAATTGGATCCCTATTCCATAGAAGTGAATTCTATTTATAGGTAAGATTGTGAAACCAATGGTTAAGATTGATTAGCTTAATCAAGGGATGAAAATCAATGAGAGGATTAGGCATGGATTAAGGATTCCAATCCATGGTCAAGGTTGAAAGTTGACAAGGATCAATCAATTTAATCAATGGTCCTAATTTTCTCTCAACAAACACACTTCCTAAGAATTAGGAAGTGGTTAAGATAATTTCAAATTTAGAGGAATGTGCAAAGGAGGAATATTCCATGGGAATATTCCCTTGCAAGTGGGAGGGTGAGGAAAATTAGGAATTAGATAATTAAAACTAACTTTTAATTGTGCAAGTTAGAGGAAATTAGGATTATCATTAAATAATTAATTTATTTAATGAAAAGGGGTTAAGTGACATTTAATTCAATAAATAAGATTATTTAATTAAATGAGAGGACATAAAGGGGTTTAATTTAAATAATTTTCATTATCCAATTAAACAAGATGAAATGTTAGTGTGAAAGGGGCTGAATTAACCTAATTAATTATTAGATTAATACATGAGAATGATGCATTTAATTGAATAACTAGGATTATTCAATTAAACAATAAAAAAAGGGGATAAATTTCAAGACAAAATGGTGTTAGTAATAAGATTCAAGTGTGCAATATCATTCAAGACAATTTTAAGTGTCAACATTTTCCCCCTCTTTGAAGCTAGTTACCTATTACTTTGGTTCAAAGATTGACGCTTTTCAGATTAAAACTACTGATCAAATCAAAAATTAAAAAAATCTTGATTTTCTAGATGCCTCACTATTGCCCCAGTGAAATGAATTAAGTTGTTACCTTGCCCCCTCAAGAGATTGGGTGAAAAATTTAATTTTCAGGTCGAGATCGCGACAAAGGTTTAGGATCAGTTCAACTCAGAGAGGACAAAATATACTTCTTAGAAAGCTCAGATGTTTGATGTAGATAGATTTTATGATGTATAGATAATCATCAGCCATGGTTAACCTCATGTATATTTTAATACATATTGCACAGATTCAATACTTGGATATAAATGATAGTAAAGGTAGAAGAATATGAAGAATAAGATGGATGGATTAACCATTGATTTCAAGATTGATTCATAACTCTAACAAGTATATGAGTCTTTGATAATTTATTAGATATGGTGATGAGATTGATGTTTTGATTGTTTCATGGATTGGGATACTTCAACACTTCATTCCTTATTTTTGATATAAGATATAGACACGATGCATCAAGGTATCGATAACTAGGATTGCATTGTATCTAGTGCGATGGACCTTGAATTTGCAAACAAATAGGATAATCCTTGTTTGTGCACCTTGACATATGGAAACCTCGTTGGGATGTAGTTTAGAAGTTTAGAATATTTTGGACCAAAGAATACACAATAGTCAACAATCTATTCAAAATTTGACCTCCCTACACACAACAAAGCAAGTATGCGCCAAGATTATTTTCCAAGAATATCCCACAAGCATAAAAAACAAAATATAATGATCGATGTACCGTTCCTTTATCTATAAATCATTTTTATAGCAGTCATTGAGAGGTCCTTAGAATGGTTCAACAAGATAAATCATAAGAAAAGATAAAAAAAAAGTCAATGTTATCTATATCTCTTACCCAAGTAATGTGTTTTGTTTAAGATAAGTAACCAAAATGATTGCCAATGATAATGCCCATTGTAGGAAGGATGCATCCTAGGAAATGGCAGTGGATGGTGGAAGGTTGTTTGAAAGGCCATTGATATAAGGTTTGATTGCAATGTTTGATAATAATCAAGAATTTGATTTTTTACATTTAGGTTCACACTTCACGACTTGCCATAATTGTTTTCTACTTGTTTTACCAAAGGTTGTTGATGATGATTGATTTATTAAATGGATGGACGTTTATTGTGGGTGTAAGCAAAATGGGATGGGTGGTTTTGGAATTTTTTGGAATATCTCAATATTTTTGATGTTTTCTAATGTTTTGAGTATGTTTTTGGTCTTTTTGAATATTTTCCAATGTTTTGGGTTTTTGTGTTTTCTGAGTTTTGACCAAGACCTAAAAGGGTCTTACCGAGGGCCTTGGAGGCTTATCAAAGATTAGCCTTTCCTATATTATACATGCAGAGACCACATAGTTTGAATGAATTTTACTAGTAACTGTTTATTGATGAGATATGAACAATTGATGGATTGTCAGTTTATTATGACAGACTCCTAAAGACTGAACTAATGTGTCTTGGGGGCACATCAATGATGGCCTTTCCTACATTCAAGCTCAGAGACAACATAGTTCAACATGGTAATGTTTTTTTTTTTGTTGATGTTTTGACCTGTTTAGGGATTTTAATATATTTTGGATGTTTTGGATTTTTGAATTTACAACTTTTCGAATGTTTTTGGATTTCGGCTACACAAAATTTTCATGTTTTTGGACTTTTTTGGATTTTGCAAGTGTTTTTTGGATTTTGACGATTTTAAAATGTTTTGGATTTTCTAAGAGATTTCAAGATAAATGATACCTAGATCATGATGTCGATATCACGTTGTGAGATATAAGACATGGATCAAGATTTATTTGAAAACAAGAGCGCACAAACCTACCCCAAGTGTCTAGCAATGCTTCATAGTGCCATGGAAAAACTAAGATGGGTAATGTATACACAAAGAGTTCATCAGAGTTTTATCATGCTAGATATAGGCTACTAGACTTTACGAGACAAAATGGTAAAGAGCCTGTCAAGAGTTTTCCATGGGTAGAGTTGGAGTATACACTAAATCTTTGTCAAGATCAAGATAAACTAGAATATTTGGATAACATTGGATTAGATGGTGGAGGGAACATTGGGTTTATCATGACAAGGATGAGATACTTCTGTCTAAGAAGGATCATATAGATGTTTGATTCTACTCATGACGCATGTTTTGCCAGGTTTTCATCATAATACATGCCCAAAGCACCACTGTAGTGGTTTTCGTTGGAGGACAATTTTTATTTTTACTATTTTCTTATTTTTTTGTTTTTTTCAATTTTTTGAAAAATTTACCCTCATGTTGACCTGGTGGTACTTATGTAGAGGCCATTGTCATAATGTGCCAATGATGTCCTGCTTGGAGAAGCTACCTTGCTAAGATACAAGCACTTGAATGCAACTTTTGAGAACTTTGATCTATGTTATGGATATCAGAATCAACCTTGTCCATGTGTGCACATCGCGATATAGTGCCTTCAAAATCCTTATGATGAAGAGGTTGCCAACACATAGTTAATGCAAGAATTGGATATCATGAGTGGAGTGTATGGTATTATGCATGAAGGAATATGAGATGTATTGGTTGATGGTTTGGAACCTTTGATTCTCCAAACTTGGGAATATGAGGAATGATGGGTAGAAACGAAGATTTGAGTGGAATTAGGACCAACTACTTGATATATTTTGTTCATTTCTTGAGAAGCCTACTTTTGTATATGAGGAAATTTTTGATGGATACGTTTCCCTTTTTGACTTTGCCCCATAGTTTCTTTGACTAATGGAGTATGATGGGGATGATTTTATTTTGCATTCTTTGGTATCCATTTGTATTTACTTTGTCCTTTTTTCTTTACTGCTTCATTTTATTTGATGATATTCTCCTTGATTTGATAGTAGCCTTTCTTTTGACATTGGTCCCAATTTTTGTATTAGATGATGGGTGGATGACAATTCATGATACGACTAGTTGTAGTGTTGATAGTATTTTCAATATAAGGACCCTTCATGCCCCATATGTTGATGTTTGCATTAGACAAGATTTCCCTTGGAGTTGTGAAGGTATTAACAATACCTAATCCTTTTCCTTGATAATGTATCCTCTGATCCATATCCACTAAATATGACTTATCGTGAACACATGATATTGCTATGGGTTCATGGTGTTTAAGAATATGAACTATTTGCTCATATTCTATGAAATATTTATCTATTGATACCACTTCAAAAGATGTTGGTGTTGACTTAGAATATGTTGATGATACAAAATCACTATAAGAATCAAGAATCTCAACCGTTGCTTGCTCTTGTGTGGGAATATCAAGAGTGGGAGACTCTTGTTTTGGATGAAGAATGTCTATATGTCCATAAAAAAGAAACATCTTAGGGGTGATATCGAGGATATATCTTTAGAGTTTAAAATGGTTTGGAAGATGTATCTTAGCTCTTGATGAAACTTTGGGGACAGGGGTTCTTGATCTTGACTCGATTTAGAGCAAATTTAGTTATCCTCAAGAGCCTCCTCTTGACATGATCCTTGGGTGGATGATAGATCATCAGTAAAAGACTCTTCACAACCTTTTGTAGGTATGGGTGCAATAAGGGACACTTCTTGCTCCTTTGGAACTTCTTCAATATGCCCAATCATGGCGTCATATATGGGAGAGATATCACAATCTAATACATACTTGATGCCATTGCAGTATAAAATATTGCTAGACACTGTTGATTGGTTTGGAATTTTTTTAAAATAGTATCTTGATATGTGTCTGATTCCACATGGTGTGATGAATGAATAACACAAATGTGTCCCACCGTGGTATCATGGATATGGTTTATGTTATTTGAGGTTGATGCCTTTCTTGAATCTTTTATTTTTCCATGATTAGGCATAGGGTTTGTGTAAAATTTTAGATTGTCATTCGCAAATTTTTGATCAACATCAATGTCTCCTTTTTTGATGAGATCTTGGATTAGATGCTTGAGTCTAAAATATTTTTATGTATTATGACCTTTGTATTGGTGAAATTCACAAAAATATTCTTCTCTATAGCTAAGAGGTTTGACATGTGGCTCTTGATAATTTGAGAAATCTGGGAGTATGATAAGGTTAGTATATCAACTTCTTCAACAAATCCTCCATAGGTTCCCCTAAGGGAGTGAATTGTCGCTTAGGAGCACTGTTTGTTCTTTGTGGTCCACGTTGAGTGTTGGCAACATTGATTGTTGGTTGATTGTTTGGAAACTGCATGTTTGCTTGTGGTACATTTTGTTGCGTGTTTGTTGGTTTATTTTTTTCTTTCTTGGGAGCAGCTAAGACCACCTTTGCATCAACAACACCATCACTAGTAACATTCTTCTTCTTAGCCCAAAATCGGGGTTTGTCATTGGAGCTAGTAGATGGTCAGTTTTCTTTGTAAGCTTGAGTGTTCCCTTGTGCAATAAGGGCTCTCTCAATGTTAAGAGCCCTAGGGATAAGCTCATCATATGTTGTGACACATTGTATTTTCAACTGAAAAGAGAGGTATGTGTCCTTGTTGGAAATGATGTTTCCTATCTATTGCTCTTCAGGAATGGGGCATTTTCTCTTGATAGCTCTCCACCTCCATCATTGTAGGAAATTTGTGAAGGATTCACCCTTGTTTTGTTTGAGGGTGTATAGCTCTTCCAAGCTCATGTCCATGTTTAGGTTGTAAGAGAAATGATCTATGAAGCAATTGATTATTTATTGGAAGGTTTGAATTCTCAGAGGTAGATGTGAGAACCAATCAATCACTGGGCTCGCCAAACTGCGTGGGAAAAGGCACATCAAGTAGGAATCATTGTAAGCCACCTCCATACACATTACATGAAACTCTTTGATATGATCCACCAGATTTCCCTGCCCTCTATATTTTCAAAATTTGGAACCTCAAATTCAGGTGGGAAATGTGTCATCACAATGTTCCTATCGAAGGGGTATGGACAAAAGTTTTGTTGTGAATGTAATTTCTTCATTTTCTCCATTTGTATGTCTTGGATTTGCTGTGTGAGTAACCTAATTTTTGATGAAAAATCATCTTGAGGATTTGGTGGAGGAGCATATGTATTATATGGTGGGATGGTAGATGAGTTGTAGTCAGAATTTTGATATAGGGGGGTGTTGTATGGTGTTTAGGGAATATTTTGATATTGTGAAGGTGATGGTGATAGTGGTGGAGGTGTGTATGCTCCTTGAAAGGTTGGTTTTAAGAGGTTTTATTGTGCATTAGTGTATGGTTGGGGGTAGTAGTACAAGCCTTGTTACATTGTTGCTATTGTTGTGTGAGTACTTGTTATAGTTGGGTGTATTGTTGTGCTTTCCATGCTTGTTGTTGGGCTTATTGTTGTAGTTGATGTTGTTGTTGTGCAATCAATGCCTGTTGTTGAGCTTGTTGTGCTTGTAGGGCTTGGTCTTGGGCTTGAGCTTGGGCTTGAGCTTGTTGTTGTTGCAATGTGTGTTGATAGGCTTGTTGTTGTTGCAAATATTGAGCTTGAACTTGTTGTGCTTGCAACACTTATTTGATAAGCTTGTTGTTGTTGCAAGGCTTGAACTTGAGCTTGTTGTGCTTGTAGTGTAGAAGTGTTTTGATTTTGTGGTGCGTGAGATGGATTTTGAGTGACCATGATAGGAGTGAGTTGTGGGTTGATTTGAGATGGTTGTTGTGTGGTGAGATTTTGGGGGTTGTTTTGCGCTATCATTCCTTGTAAATTTTTTGATTGGGATGGAGGAATGTAGGTTTGGGGTCCCATTTGATTTTTCATGGCTTGGGGGACCAATGGTTGTAATGATGATGGTGCCACTTGGTATTGTGATATTAGTGGCACGTTTTGGGTTTGAATCAATTGATTGGAAGGGTTCTCTTAAGGTTTCCCTTGTGTTTGATTTGGGGCCAAGGTGTTACCTTGATTGATGGGATTCGTGAGAAATGGGTTTCCTTGATTTAGATTCATGGAAAATGGCTTTGATGTGTGTTGTGGGTTTGTTTGAGTGGCTTGTGGAACCAATTGCTTTGATGTGTCAACTTGGGGGTTTGATGTAGATGGATCTTGTTGTGTTAAGGGTTTACCTTTTTGTTCCACTTGGGGTACTTGGCTCTCATGATTGTGTGTAACGTTAGGAGCACTTGGGGTACTTGTGGTGGTGGATGAAGATGGTTGCACTCAAAAATTTGAGTCCATTGTGTTATGGAATGTAAGTGGCACATGTGGAAGTAGAGGGTTTTTGGGAATGGTGGTGAAAGAATGTGGTTGGGCACTAAATACTGGTGTCCAATTTATGTTTTGTGGAAGGGTGGTGTCTTGTGTACCAAAAAGTGTGTTTCATCCTAATTTGGGAGTGAGACCAAGGTTGGTTGCAAGTCGTTTTGCAAGACTAGTTGTCAATGGTTGACTTGGTGTGTGTGATGGGGTTGGTTGAATGATGGGTTGAGTCACACCTTGTGTCAAGGGTTGTGATATGGAAACTTGAGGAATTGAAGCCACATTTCCTAAGGGTTGTTCCCTAAGTGTGTTCAAATCAAATGTTGAAGGGAGTTTAGCCCCTTCCTTTGCTAAAGCTAGCATGTATTGTGTAGGGTTCATTTTCATAAAAGAGTTGATGATGTGACTTGTTTTAGGATCTTGTTGGTATTCAAGCAATTCCTTTTTAGTGAGCTCAAGGGGGATTTTTGTGACATCTTCTACCTCATACTCCATGTCTAGTGGATTAGGTGGTTTTTGTGATGGGGTAGAGTGACTCCTAGGGTAGAATTCTTGTTGGGTAGTATCACTTGTGGTGGATGTAGGTTTGTTTTGTTTCATGTTTTCTTGTGTTGTGATCTTGATGTTACCATAAATTGTGGATCAACTATGGGAGAGGTGTGTTGAGATTTGTATTGTTGGAACTCTCTAGTTGACTCAAATTATGATAAAAGAGACCCTCTAAATTGTTTTGGACCAATGATATGAGTGGATGATGAAAGGGGTGAGTGATATGGAGGTTGAACTTTCTAAACTTTGGACAACACTTTAGACTTAAAGGTTTGATGTTTTGATGTTTTGGATAAAAGGTGCTAATGAACTTGTAGATATAAAGGTAGACTTGTGACCTTTAAGAGAGACTTGTTCGAAAGGATGATGACTATTTAACTAAGTGTATGGAAAATGATTCATTTACACAACAAAAATATAGTGGACTATACAGGTATCAACTGGATTTTTTTGTCTAATGTATTTTTTGATGATAAGAGTATGGGGATTTCCTTGTTATTGATTTTTCTCAACTTATTCTTGGTTATCATCCCTAACCTCTTCATTTTTCTCATAATATTCATCTAAACCCTCTTCATCTTCCTCATCACCTGTAAATTCATCTCCTTTTTCTTCTCAACGTGCATCTTCTAGCTTAGTCTCAAAGAGCACTCTTCTTTCCTTTTCTTTATATTTTAGCTATTTAGGGTTAGAAATAGCCTCTAAGTTCCCTAAAAATCACATGGCTAGAATATATAATTTTCTTCATTAGTGGATTTTAAAGCTTATAACCTTTAACATTCTTGTAATATATCCAATTAAAATACACCTTTCATCTTTTTGATCCAACTTAGATCACTTTCTTTAGGCACATGAACATAAGCCTCACAAAAAAAGACCATTAAATGTGAAATAAAATATTTCTTACCTATCTACACTTCATAAGATTTTTAATCAAGAGCCTTACAAGGAGATATATTTAACAAGTAAAAATTATTACTCACAACTTCTTCCTCTCAATAATTATAGAAGCACAACTGTACCATTCCTCATCCAATAATGAGTGTCCCCAAGGTATATTTCTCCTCCATATTTTTCATGAGGAAAACCATTCCTTATGAGGAATCATATGAAAATATCATCTTCCATCAATCAACCAATGTTCATTAGATACAATATTACATGAAGAAAGTGAAAATTAATCACCTAAATCATAGGAATTTTCTATGATGGAATAACATTATTTTTATTATTTTCCAAATCAATTCTTCACATGTACCCTTTTTACCATAGTTCTAAAAATTCACTCTATTCCTTTTACTTGTGTGACTATAATCATAAAAATACCTAAATGTACCAAATCCATATGAATTTAAGCTAGATTAAGTCCATTAAGTTATAATCCCAATGAAATTATTGAAAACCATTAAAAGAGGAAGCCATTAAACACAAAAAACAAGAAATGAATAATGAAAACCTATTCTAATGACCCAAACTTCATTCCATTGGAGGAGTGGTGTTGTATATGATGTGGAATGTAGCCCTTTCCCAATCCCTTGGATAAACAAGCCTTAAAATGGATTTTATTGAAAAAAATTGATGAAATTGATGAAAACCTCAGCTAAACATGAATGCAAAGCTAGGTTAACATGGATATTGAATGCTTAAATGCTAAAATGGTAATGCTAAATGCTAATGGAGATGGATGCAAACTAAGCTAGGTGGAAACGATGCTGAAAGATGGTAGCCATTAATGGAAAATAAGCTAAAATGGATGCATAAACTAATTAAGATGATGCTAAAATGCTAAAGATTGGTCTAAAGATTGTTCTAAATTTTTCTATAGTAACTTTTCTCTAAAAAGAGGATCCATATTCGATAGAAGTGAGGTCTATTTATAGGTAAAATTGTGAAACCAATGGTAAAGATTGATTAGCTTAATCAAGGGATGAAATCAATGAGAGGATTAGGCACAGATTAAGGATTCTAATCCATGGTCAAGGTTGAAAGTTGACAAGGATCAATCAATTTAATCAATGGTCCTAATTTTCTCTCAACAAACACACTTGATATTTTCAAATTTGGAGGAATGTGCAAAGGAGGAATATTCCATGGGAATATTCCCTTGCAAGTGGGAGGGTGGGGAAAATTAGGAATTAGATAATTAAAACAAAGTTTTAATTGTGCAAGTTAGAGGAAATTAGGATTATCATTAAATAATTAATTTATTTAATGAAAAGGGGTTAAGTAACATTTAATTCAATAATTAAGATTATTTAATTAAATGAGAGGACATAAAGGGGTTTAATTTAAATAATTTGCATTATCCAATTAAATAAGATGAAATTTTAGTGTGAAAGGGGTGAATTAACCTAATTAATTAATAGATTAATATATGAGAATGATGCATTTAATTAAATAACTAGGATTATTCAATTAAACAGTAAAAAAAGGGGAAGAATTTTATGATGAAATGGTGTTAGTAATCAACTTCAAGTGTGCAATATCAGTTAGGACAATTTTAAGTGTCTACAACTTGGAGTCTTATATCTACCTTTGAAATCAAGTCCTTAGGAACCTTTTGATCTCCCTTTGATCATATTTCCTTAGAACTTGAACCCCTAACATGAAGAGCATCCTTTGAGCCCTCTAGAGTGGCTTTCTTTCCTTATTTCATTTGACAACAAAGTTGCAACAAATTGGTCTATATTTGGAGTATCTAAAAGGTTAGTACCAAAGGAACTTGAATCATGTTCTTTCATGGCTTAGGAAAAGAACATAGAAGCATAATACAATTATCTTCTTCATATATTATAACATCAATAGAAACTAATTGAATCAAAATCATAATACATACAGTAAAATGATTTTCTATCAAAGTACGCTCCTTTATCTTAAGATAAAATAATTTTCCTTATAAATATAACTTATTTACCAATTTTTTTTCTTTTAGATCTCACCTGGCTATTTCCATATATCCTGAGTAGTTTTCTTTTAAAAACATTCAACAAGATAAAGTTTGCTAGAAAAAGCTAGTTTTTCCCCTTGCTTTGTTATCCTTCTTATCCCACTCATCTTGATCTAACTTGTTTGGTTTCTTTTCCTTTGTTGCTACTAACCACCGATCCCTCTCTTCAAGGATATCCTTTATTTTTGTAACATACTCAACTTCCTCAAATAGTAAATACTTTATAAATCACCATAGAAGTAAATAATTATATGCTTAAAAATAGGATGGTAATTTTTTTCTTTCATAACATTCCTCAAATATGTATAATAAATCAAGGGAAACTATAATAATTTAAATTTAAATTATAAACTTTTATTTCACATTACACAGATAATTTCCATTTCAATTAAACATGATTAGAATACACAATAAGTGTTATAAAGTCTTCCATATTTGGAAATCTACATCTATCTCACAAGTCTCAATGAAGTCATCTGCAAGAGGGAGAGCATCACCTGATGCTTTACCTCCAACCAAAAACCTCCAGTCCCCCACACACCTTCTAATTGGAAGTGTCCCTACCCTTTATGAAGAGTATAGACAAAGGAATTGTAGCATAAAAAATTGTCACCCTTGAAAATTTCACACTATGTTTTGCTACCCATTAAATTATTAGACCTAATTGAACATTTAATCTCCTAAATTATGCATTCTAAGGCTTATTTTACCAATTTTTGATAAATTGCAAGTATAGAACAAATGCATTTATTTAATGCTTTTCCCCTGACACCTAAATCCACAAAAAATAGGGCCAAGATAGGGATGACCTTGGGAGGCTCTGTCCCCCTATTTTTCTGGGCTCAAAATTCAAATATGTCGGTGTCAACATTCTAACATTTATAATTCAAGTTGCAAATGTTAGCTATCGGGATCTAATTTGTTGGAAATTGAATAAATTCCTATAAATACCTAGTTATTGCATCATTTGAAATCTAATAGAAATTTGAGAGTAAGGATTATTGTCAAGAGCACTATCAAGCAAGTCAAGAGTAGAGTTTTAAAGCTTTATTTCAACAATTCAAAATCCAAACATCATGTCAAATCCTATGTGAGTTTATGCATGCTCATTTTATCATTGTTTGTGAAGGCTAACCCTTGTTGTAGGTCTCTAAGAAATTCAAGCAAATCAAGAAAGTAAGATCCAAGACCTTGAGGTGATGTGCATGACTTCAGTCCTTCAATGAAGCCATTAAAGGGTGGTGAGTTGTAGCAATTTTTTGATTTATTATTCCTTCCTATCATTTATCTTTTCTATCATTGATATTGCCATTGTGGAAGTGGAAACACTAATGTAGGGTTTAACTAAGGAAAACCCCTAAATAGCACAACCCTTCCTCTCTCTTTGAATGTGTAGGTTTAAGGTTTGGAGAGGATTGAAGGAAGTTTGAAGATCCATTATAAATTGTTGCATTCAAAACCATACACCTTGTCAACTCATGAAAAATCACCTACAAAATTATTTGACACTGATCTGACAAGTTTGCAAGTAGGAATCGAGAACTTAGATTTGACATCAAAGGACTACTAAAATAGATCTAGAATATACCTATAATGATAGAGAAACCATTGGGTGGCTATGTCCTCCTATAGTGACTTAATTAAAATTTATAGGATAGGTGCACAATATTCTGCCCCTCTCAGATCTTCTTGAGAATCTCTGTTATAATGTATCAAATGTTAGAATCTCACATTTTTCACACTAGGTCACATAGTCTAATTAGGTTAATCAAGGAAAATAATTTCCAATTCATATACAACCCCTAAAAGGATGAAGATCTAGGTATGATTGACTCACCTTCATGGTTGAAAGTAAATC
This sequence comes from Sequoia sempervirens, assembly GCA_007258455.2. Lineage (NCBI taxonomy): Eukaryota > Viridiplantae > Streptophyta > Pinopsida > Cupressales > Cupressaceae > Sequoia > Sequoia sempervirens. The sequence goes on along the minus strand of VDFB02115430.1, from coordinate 251,704 downwards.
TAATCACCTTGTTGATTTTTATCCTAATGAAACCCTAGAAAAAAGAAATTGATCCTAGGTTCTATGGATTTTAGACCTAAGACCACCATTTTCTATGTTTCATTTTGGTGAAATTGACCTGTTAACATCATATACATTCAAAAATTTTACCCTAGATCTGAGTTTTTCATTCCATTTTTATTCATTATTCACTCAGGGTTTCATTTTTACATCATAAAAGACAAAAAATTCAAAAAATTGCATATCATATTGCATCATAGGTTGGAATAGGATGGTGCAGGAGCACCCATGAGATTTTGGTTTTGTGTCTCTCTTATGTAATAATATCCTTTTGGATCATCTTTATGTTTTTAAGGGTCTTGATGAGGTCTTAGGAGGATAGATGTGATCAAGTTGTCAAAAATGTAAAAGTTGCTATAGGTTTTAAAAGTTGTCAATATTGTCTAAAATGTTGCAAATTGTGGAATTTGAAGAGTCACATGGAGTAAATGAGGGAATTAGAATGGTTGTAGTTTAAAAATAAGTTGTAAATGGTTGGTACATGTTTAAATAGACTTGGGGAGGTCGAACCCAAGGTTGGTTGTGACATTTTTGAAGTGAAATCAATAAAAGACATCCTTGTTTCTACATTTCTGAACATTAAATTGTTGTTTCAAAGCTTGGTATAGCCTTGTACTATTGGTTCATGATTTAAAACCAATTGGAGTCAATGGATAATTGAGTATAATTTATATTGCACTTTGTATCACTGAATTTCATTAAGATTTGAGTGTTTTAGAGCCAATTTACCTTGAATTGGTTGAAAACCCTAGGTTTAGTGCCTTGGAGGAAGAAAAAATGAATATCTCACCATTCCACTGGTGAAACCTCATGAAATTTGGTGGAATGGTTGTAAATAGGTTGTTTTTGGTTTATATAAAGTTGCAGGATCAAGGGAGAAGGTTTGCACGTGTTTTGGTGATGCCCTAGTTCAAATTTCTTTATGTTTTAGATCTAATTGGTAGAGAAAAGTCAATTTTTAAAGGGTTCCGTACAAAGTAACCCACCTTGGTTCTAAAGTAAATTTTATAAAGCCCAAATGGCTATCTAAAAATGTGTTTATATTTTGAATATCATGTATTCACAAAAAATTATGGCCAAAAAACTCAATTTGTTGCCCCACGCTCAAGGCCTAAAAAAGTAGGACAATCAAAATTTGACCCTAGTGTTCCAAAACAACCCCATCCAGATTTTGGATATGTTGATAAACGCCAAAAAGGGTATTCAAAAATGGTTTTATAGTTTGGGTATGAGCTTTGCGTGGGAAGTTGTGATTGAAAAACCAGTTAGGAAGTACTACTAGGAGATTTAGGCCTTGTGAGCAAAAACCCACCATTGAATGTTTGGAAGCTTGAAAGTTTGGTTGATTGAGAATATTTTGGATTTTTCCACCCTTGCTCTACATCATAGGATTAGTTCAATAAATTAGGTTAGATATACATTCAAAACTATATTCACAATTGCCATTTATTTTTCAAGTAGTGTTTACCCATTTACATTTGAGTTAGATTAGCTTAAATTAAGAAAATTCTGGAAAAATTCTTAGTTTCAGACTTGCTTGCACATAGATACAAAACCTTACATAGTCTAAAAATCTAGTCAAACTTTCATATTTTTGAAACCCTGTCCAAGATGTGGATGCCCTTGGGCAGCTTTGTCCTCCAATTCTTGGCTCAACCAATCTTTTACCATATCTCTATTTTTGTGTCTTCAATCTATTTCTACTTGTTGATTTGAAATTTTTAACTGCATTCATTTAGGCATCTTTCATGAAGCTCAAAAATTTAAAAAAAGAAGCAATTTTCTTGTTTCAAAATTACATCAAAATCATCATTTTTAGATTGTCGCATCTTAGAATCAATTAGGTTTTGTATTTTAGATCTGAAAATTGCATCCAAAATTATCATTAATTGTTCAAACATTTTCAACACTTGAATTTTGAATCACATTGGCATAAATTGAGCAAATTTTGGAAAAATATTCACTTTCAAACCTACTCACAGATAGACCCAAAATCCTTAAACAATATCACACACAGTCAAACTTTCAATTTTTTGAAACCCTGTCTAGGACACAAACACCCTTGGGTGGATTTTTCCTTTTTGGATGACTTTTCCCTATTTTGGCGGCTTTGTCCTCCTACTATTTTTGGGCTCAAATTTCTATGGTAGAGCTCTCTCAGTGTCATTTTTCTAGATTTGATGTCTATTTTTGAATTTTATTTTTAGACCTATCTAATTTTGATCATTTGATCCATAAGGCAAGTAACAACATTTTTCCTTTTCAAAGATGTTTTGATATGGTAATGCATGGCTTGTATAATTTTAATCTCCCTAATTATGAGCACAATATAAGGAAAATAAATAAAATCATTGACAAGCATGTTAGTCATTCTCCCAATATCTCTCTTAATTGTGAGAGTATCCTGGTGTTGAACACCCAAAATATTGAGAGGGGGGTGAATTAGTATTCTTTTAAACCATTCAAACATTTAAACATCAAACTTACATAACATATTCAATTGTAGCAATGAAATAAAACATGAAATATGAACACAAGGATTTTTACGTGGAAAACCCAAAATGGGAAAAACCATGGTAAGGATTAGCTCATAATATATTATAACTGGTTATAGTATATTACAAAAGTGCTCACTGTAGGTGGATTCACTGCCCATTGAAAGAAGAAAAGAGCTAGAAGAAGTTTTGTGGCTCACAACTTATATTGAACTGTTACAATTGCATCTATCATATGCATGAAATACAGTTCCCATGAGTCTCAAAAGACTAACTTTACACACTTCATTTGATTTTGATCTAACACTTTTCCTTCCTCTACATTCACCTCACTCTAATATTCTACTCAACATTCACAACTTAGATTCACAGTGTCTTCACATCATTCACATCATTCACATCACTTTCATCTATGACCTTCATCAAAACATTGAAAATGATCTAGCTTATTGAAACAATGGAAAATAGGTTTTATGAAAGGGGTTCACAAAAATTAGAATATATGGAACTATTTTTCTTTATTTCATTAGGAAATGAGATCCTCACAAAGAACTAACTAACAACCCTTAGGTGAATCAACTCAATGTGAGAATCTTTAGATTTCCTTATGAATGAAGGATGGGGGTCAAGGTCAAACAACACTTTGGGGAGAAAAACTAAAAAATAGAAAATCAACACCAAAATGCAATCTAACACTTGAAACAAAAATATTAAGCTCAATATTTGCAGAACTAGAAAACAAAATTTAGATTTGAGAAGGGAAAAAACATGTGTACCAATCACCAAAAGTGCTTTTAAGTAGTTGATCTGATACTCATTCATCCATGGGCGAATGGGTCCAAGTGCAGGATTTTTCTGTAACTTTTAGGAGCCTTTGATGGAGATCTGAATCTTCCAATTTATCTAGGTTTCATAGTTGGAATGCCAAGAATGACTTCGAGATCTTAGTTTTCATGAGCTGACAATTTTGAAAACTTTTGCAACTTTGTAAATCTTGCACTTTAAAATGTCTCCAAGTCTTCTTTAGCCTAAATCTACAATCACACATACAAGATAATTTTTTTTTTGGGTGAATAAGGGTTTTCCTTGGTCAAACCTCATTTTGGTAATCAAATCTTGAATTGAAATGAAACATGAAAGAGGGAATGAAGAATGAACAAATCTATGTTACCACTCAACAAACCCTTGAATGAAACTTTGATAATGGAGATATTAGGAAGTGTGCAACTTACATGAGATGGCTGAATTGAATGTAGATCTTGATGCTTGAATCTTGCTTGGAGTAATACTTTGAATGCTTAACTTGATCATGAAACCTACATCATAATGTTAGCTCCAAAAACATGCATGATGCAAGAAGAATTTGACATGATAAATGGATCTTGAATGCTCCAATCAAACTTTGATATATATTCTCTTGAATGCCCTTGATCATAAAATTTGCTATACTTTTTCTCACTTGAAAATTCTAGGTAAAACTTAATGAAATAACTTTGTATTTATAGGTATGTATCCTTAATTTCCTGAAATTCAAATATCACAAGTTGACATTGAATTATGGATTTAGCAATGTTAAAATACCACCAAAAACATAGTTTAAATTTAGGTCCTAAGGTTTAGGGAGGACCCAGGTCCATAAAATTGGAACACACATTGCTCAATATAAAGTGTTATGTTTAGGCATTAAATAATGTTATGTTTCCCCTTCAGAATATTGAGTTAAATAGGTTTGTAAATGAATTAAAGGGCCAATTAAGGAATAATAAGCTCAATTAATTAAGAGGGCCCAAATAATTGTGTAAATGTAAATAGGCACATTTAAAAACACTAAATTAAGGCAATATTAAGTCCAATTTAAATAGGAGGGCCCAAACAAGTGAAAAAATGTAAAGGGTTAAATTTTTCTACACTACACTTATATATCCACTTCACCCATAACATCAATTAGGTCGGCCTAATTAGATGTACCATTCAGAATATACAAAATATAACTTATCAGCTCAAAATCCTTCCACACACATCTCACACCAAGATTTGAATTTCAAAAAACTTTAAAATAGTTCAGCATGGACCTATAATAGATCCCATGTAACTCTACAATACTTATTTAAGCTTCAGATACCTTCAAACCTATTAGGTCGACACCGCAAAAGACCTAATACAAAAATTCTCTAGCTATATACTCATATTCAGACACACATACCTCAAAACATCATGCCAAATAGAATGCACACTCTATTGACATCTGTCAACATCTCCTCAAATTTGACAATACAAAATCCAATTCGCGAAGAAGTGCGGATTCTCCAACTCATATGCATAGAACTAGAAAACACATGTAACTCTCAAGCTGAACTTCTGTTACTCATAACTTTCACACCAAAAGCTTGAAGGAGATGAAACTATAGAATTAGATGCTTCTACTAGCCAACAAAAATATACTAGAATTGCAAAGCAAAGCACTGAATGACGAACTGATGTGGACCCAAAAACTGGATGCTCTGTATACAAAAACACTGGTATAAATACTTAGTCATTTTTCATCACAATTGTCTTTATTGGATCAAACCTTCTTGTAAAATTTCCTTATATGAACATCCTAAAATATGTTAGAGCCAACCAAAATGATTTGCACCATGATCTCTAAAGAAATATGCAATATTGACATCAATGACAACATTGCAATTCATAATAGTATATGTTGTGCTTATCCCACATGCTCATGTTGCCAACAAAAACATCAATGACAAAATCCTCATTCTTCCAACAATCTCCCCCTTTGTCATTAATGGAAACATGTCTAAACATCTCCAAAATATTCTCCCCTTTTGAAATCAAGGGCAAAGGGCACATACAACAACTTTTCTAACATATACTAGATCTCCCCCTAAGAAATATATGCATATGTACAGACTGAAAAATTTGAGTTGACTCCTTCTAAGTTATGTACTAGAGCAAAAAAAAAAACTCAAGTATTGAAAACTACTCTATATAATCAACATATGTACAAAGAATCTAAAACTAAAAAATGAAAATGCATAAATAATAAGGAATATTGTCAACCAGAGGAAGTTGAATTTTGAAGCTTCTACACATGTTTCTGCTAGGCCTATTTACCTTCTCCCCAAATTTTCTTTGTTGTCCCAAGCATCTTTCATTATGTCTCTAGCTCCATTAGAATTTCTTTGAATTTATTCTCCTTTTGGAGTGCTAGGTACCAGATTGATCTGTTTAGCCTTGTTAACACTCAAAAGGGCACTTGAAATAGATATGAATTTGGAAGTTTTACCAAGTCTCTTATATTCCCAAACTGCAAAATTATTTTCTCCTTTTGGGCCTGCAACTAGAATAATCTCTCATGCAAATATTCTATTGTTGTTCTTGTGTTTACAATTAGGTCATGTGCCAAATCATAGGCACTGGAAGCATTGTTAATTTGGGACTCAATTGAGTCTATTTCACTCTTGATGCCCTGTGTGGCTCCAGGAAACTTCATACAATACTAGAATAGAGCATTTTCCTCATCTGCACACTCTTGTGTGCCCTTGAGGTTTTCTTGAACTTTTTTGTGTGTGAGGGTACATTTCTTAGTAATCTCCATCATCTTTTTGTCATGTCTATCTTCTTTTCAATCTCATTTTCAAATTTTTCCTTAAGACCAACAACACATTATTTAAATATAATCAATTAATAACTTCAAATTCTCCATACCAGAAAGTGAGATATCAATGCTTGCACCAGGTATGGCCTCTTGAAGAGCCTTTACAACTTCATCCATTAGCTCTCCACTCTTTTAATGGGTCTCTATAATCTCCTTCTGGGATGATGCATGAAATACATATCCCAATTGAAGCTTGTGGAGTGGGGAAATCTTGTCAAGGTCCACATTACCCTATTAGATAGGTAATTGTAGTAGTTGTGCTAATACAAGAGAATGGAATTTGAGTTGCATGCTTAGTAAGTTCTTCAATGAATCTACAGAAGAGCCAGAGGATTCATCAGAAGCCTTTATATTGTCTACAGTCTTCTCTTCCAACATCTTCTCCTTCTTATTATCACTAGTATTAACCAATGTCTCTTCTTTCCTTTCCTCATTCTCAGAGGCATCTTCATCTTTATTCTCATATTCCTTCTTATTTTCTTGGTCATCCTTCTTCTCTACATCACCATTCTCCTTTTCACCATCCTTATTTGAATTATCTTCTCCAATAATCTGGTTTGTGTTATCTGGAGGAGTAACTATCTTCCTTTTGCCTTGTATATTCACAACACTTTCTTTAGATACCAGAGGAGGAGTACCCTCCTTTGCAATGTCTTCTCTAATCACTGTTTCCTCAACATTCTTCTCTATAATTTCTTCCACCTCTAGATGTGTATTATCCTGTGCATATTCTTCATTTTCGCCATGCTCATGTTGAGAATCATCCATCTATACATCACCTTCAATATTTTATTTTGGAGCAGGCATCTCCACATTCACTTCCTCTTCGCTCTTTGGGGTCATTCCCAACTTTTATGCTATCTCTTTTTCCTTTTCAATACTCCTTCTTGAGTCTCTCAAGATCATTTTGATCTCTTCCCATAAGGGTTATCACCCTTTTTTTGTCATGAGTTCCCTATTGAACATTGTAGCCAAAGTGGCTTTATTTTCCTTGGAGAGAGGAGCACTTATCTTTTCTAATGCATAGTCTCTTAACCTTGCCTCTTCATCTATAGCTTCTTGCCTTCTTTATATCAAAACATTCCATAAATCTACAAGTATTTGTTTCTTTATGTTTCACATGCCAACCTCAAGAACAATAATATACTTAATGATAACTTTTACAATGGTGGCCTTATCCACCTCATCTTCTTCATTATACAGGGCTACAATTTCTGCTAACATCTCATTTCGTACTATACTATTGAAAAGTACTTCTAACTTTATGGGGGCGTGTGTTCTTATTGGAGGTGTTTGATTTTTCTCTTTCCTTTCATCTAGAGTCTTATTCTTCCTTGTTTCTACTTTCTTCTTCTCTAGTGACATGTTCTTTGTGGATTCTTTCTTCTTCCCTCGCATGTGGACTACAAAAGCTTTCTTTTCCTTCCCTATTTCTTCTACTTCATTGGTGTCTGCAACATCCACTCTCTATTTATTGGAACTTGCTTCACTATGTGAAGCTTCATATTTTCTCTTCCAGACCAATTGAGTTCCTTCTTCTTCATCTCCTTCCTCTTTAGCATTTACACTTATGTTATTTTCTCTTACTACTTTCTATTTTATTCTCTTCTTGGCAGGGCTTGTAGGTGGTGTTACTATAGTATCCTTATTCTTCTCAGACCTTGTACTTTGCACAGCTAGAGGGGACTTCTCCTTCACTAGAGGACTTTCAGTTATTTTTCTCCTTTCTCCTATAGGGGGCTTAATCCTGGAGGACTTTTGAATAGGAGGGGTGGTAGCTATTCTACCATATCTTCTAGTGCCTGATGAGCTTCCTGAAGCTCTATTCCTTGTTCTTACTTTCTCCACTTACTCTTTTGTGAAGCCCATGTCCTCCGCAAACTATGCAACCATATTTTCAAACTTCTTATTTATTATTGGTTTCTTTTGCTCCATATGCACCTCCATTTATTTTTCTTCATAGGTGCCATATCTTCCTTCTGTGGTGTCCTTAGGCTTGCTAAGCATAAAATCAGCTGAGGTAATAATCTCTTGTTCAGTAGTCTCATATCCCATTTTTGGGATCCACACTTTGGTTCAACTACTTGGATGATGCATTCATCTATTGATACCATGCATATAATTTCATCCTTGTATTTTTCCACAATTTTCTTAGGGATTCTTTCTCTTTCATGCATCCTCTTTTGAAACACTATAAAGAAAGCTTCAAGTGCTTCATCTTGTGCCTTTAAATGGATTAGTATATTCCTCAATTTAATCCAATTCAAACTAATCAATTAAAAAATTATTATTGCCTTAACATGATAAAATATTCAAACCACAATTACACAACCACAACACCAGATTTACGTGGAAAACCCAACAAGGGAAAATCCATGGTGAGAAAGCTACATGGAGCTACTATCCAAATCTAGCCTCACAAATAAAAATAGATTTTATAACAGGTTTTAAGGTCTTTAACCTAAGGAATTTCACAACTCCCCGCTCAATATAATACTTACTAAAAGAGACTACAACCTCAAAATACAACACTTGATGAATCAAATACACAACTGCCTCCACAACACCTATGTTTCCTCCAACTCACTACCTTCAACACTTTACTTACACTCCTCTACTTTTGGATCACTACCTATAGTACTCACACTTTCATTTCTTCCTTTGGCTCACTTCCTCCAACACTTACTCATACATTTCTATTAGCTCACTACCTTCAAAAATTCACTTATATTCTTCTACTTTCAGCTCACAGCCTCGATGATACTTTAGACACTTCTTTGCACAATCAAACTCATTCCTCTACCTTCAACACACTACCTTTGGAATTTACATTGAACATACAAAACCTTAAATTTCACACTTTATCACACACTTGATCCTTCATTTATACCTTCTGCAATCATCAAAAAATTTCTCCTTGTTGACCAAATTGAAAAGTGTAAACATAAAACTTGCAACAGTCATAATGAGTTAGCTCCAAAATATTAACTCCACACCATAAACGGTATCAGAGAGACTAGATATCATCATGTGGATTACATCACAAGCATAAAATGATATTTAAAAACATTTCCATGTCCTCCTTTTACAACTTCATGCAACATTATTCTCATGCAAGAAAACAAACACAAAACAAGTATCTCTTGTAAACCCAAACAACACAGTCTTGAGATAGAACATTGATAATTCAACTTGTGGTACACTTTAACAAGAAAAACTCGAAGGGAGACAATAAATAGAAATTTTAAACTCATCCTCCAAACTACAAGACCACAACAAAAAAAGTGTAGAAATGAGAAGCATTTCTCTGAACCTTCAATGATTGTAACAACACAGTCTTCACCCTGCTAACTCAGGAAACTTCTGCAGTGACAACTATGTTCTAAAAATAATACATGCTTCACACTTTATTTTTTCGATCTTCCAAACCACAGGACCATATCTTCAAATGCAGAAGAATGAAAAGCATTCTTTAGAGATTTTCAGTGAAACTTCTTGAGTCACTGACTATAATAAATTATTTTATGCATTTTACATCAATAGATAGTGAATGCAACATTCACAACATCATTTACTTATACATGAGAAACATGAAATTTATAACAAATGTTATAGCACCTAATGCCATCCACCATCATACATAATAATTTCTGACCAAGCGTCCTGATTGCAACATATGCAACCATCCACACACTACCACTCTACTAACAATAAAGACAACATCATCAACAATCTTCATTCTGTTGAAATCAATGACAACACCTACAATAGAGTTGCAACACTCTATTTTTCTCATCATCCTTCTATTTGTTTTAAAACTTAAATTTTTATGTTGGGAATGATGCAAAGCATAGGGGAATTTAGGCCTCTTCCATGTTAACCTGGATTTTTATTTTTTTCCATGTGCTCTTCTTCTCATTCAAATCTATTTGGGGGGTCATGACAGTTCATACATATTGAACTATATTTATCTATCTATATTTATGATCAATTCTAACCCCGAATAATTGGATCCCCTCATGATCTTGATTTCTTTGTCTTTGGTTAGTCTTGATGTTGTGGATTCTATATGTTTTCCCTCATGCAATAACATTCCATGAATACATCACACCATGCATGTCATGCCATGACATCTCTTTGTATTTTATTCTCCTTAGAATGACATGTGCCCCTCTATATAGCACACATAATTCTAAGGGGGGCTATCATGTCTAATTATTTTCTTATAATTTTTCAAAAAAAAATCTTGATGTCTCTTGATCTTGTCATCTAGCTTGGGGGTAACTTGATTAGACCTGTCTTGTCTCTCTGTGATAAGGGTTCTCCTCTTTACGTGTTTTGTTTCTATCAATTATCTTTTCATGATAGGGATTCTCCTCCTCGCGAGGTTTATTTTTATCACGTATCTTTTTCTCCTCCCTGTGTGGTTTGTTTCTATCACACATCTTTATATCTGCTTATCATATGGCCTCTAGATTGCTATCCATACCTATCAACGTTGTCTTTTATCTAATCAGACTATATCATGTCTACATATTTTTTCATGTGTCTATAGATTTTCTCATGTCTATTTTTCACTTTTTCATTTAACGTGTTTGTCTGTAGCTAACATATTTGTGGAGAGATTGTAGTCAACTTTGTAGGATGGAAGACCTATGTCCTCTTCATGTCTTAGCTCAGCTTCTTTGTTGCATATACCAGATCAAAGACCTACATCCTCTTCATATGGGTATATCCTCTTCAACCTATTTCTCTCTACTTTATCTCACACATGTTAGAATATATGCTCACTAAAGTGGGGACAAAAAGTAATATCGAAAATTGCACCTTGTGCAATTTCACATTCCATAACCTCCCATTTAGCCTAATTAAAGTCAATAATGTAATTCCACTTTCACCTGACCTTAATGTTGTACCTAAACCCTTCCTTTTTGGTTGTCTAAGTTATTTTTTGTTGCGGACGCTAGTGCAATGTGTAGACATCTATGTACCATGCAAGCGTCTCGAAAATATTCCTGCCTACATATTTTTTTGGATGTTACAATTCTCGCCCGCCCACGAATTGTAACACCTCTATGGCTTACAAACGCACCAAAATTAAATTTTTATACCTTTCCTCCATTCTAACTTCTCATTCTCTCATTCATTCATTCTCTCTTGACCACTCATTCAATCTCGCTCTCATTTTCACTCTCATTCTCATTCTACACCATTTTCTTGCAAGCTCTTTCATGTCTTGGCTTCTACACCAATAGTTTGGTTCTCTTGCCTCATCATGGATGTTGCATACTCTCCTTCAATATCACTAGCTTGCTAAAGGGAGGGTAACTACACTCTCTTCTCATTGCATTAATATATTTAAATCAAGTAGCATATTGATATTCTAACTTGTTTAGTTTATTTATCTTGTCTATCGTCTAATTTCATTTCTATTTATCTATTTGTCTATCTTTGAAGGTGGGAACACCTACACGGGGGTTTGACTGAGGTAAACCCCTAAATATCCCCAATTTTTTTCCTCATTTCTGTGTGTGTAGGTTGTTGATTTGGAGTGTTGTAGGAGGTTTCATAGTGTTGGACCTCTTGTGAGTTCTTTCTCCTCTTTTTCATCTTGTCATTTCACTTGAACATGTTGTCTAATCTATGAATGTTAGTTCTTTTTTATGTTATAACTATTATTTTCATTATTTTATTAATTAAGCGTAACCTCTAGATTTTAGTCTCTAAACAATTAGTAGACTCATTTTTGTTTATGCCAGCAAGTTCTATTTTTGGACTGTATGAGACTACAATATGTCATAGGGACATCCACACATCGCATTTTCATCCTTGGATGAGATCCAGTCAACTTGCTTATAAGACCTCTGAAGTTCGCTCTTTCAATCTCTATAACTCTTACCCCTTAAATTCATTATTAAACATAAAATATAATCAAAACTTCTTTGTACTCCTGTTGTTGTCACCTGAGATTTTCCCTTGAGGTAGTTGATTAATATCCACCCTTAGCAAGCATGGGGTGTCAATTTTCCTCCTCTACAGCTAGATCTCAAGATAAGGGAAAAAATGGAAAGTTTGACGCTCTATGACTTGGACCTTATCTGGAGAACAATAATCATGGTGAAGATTCTTATTTTTTGCAAAGTATTAATGGTGAAGTTTTGGAACTACTTGTGCATGGAAAATTTCTGAAACCTTACTTTTCTTAAAGTAAGTTTACTCCATACGTAGTTTAACATATTATATACTTATAGTGTATATTCTTCCTTTTGTCTTTTTGTACTTTGTTTTCATCCTTTCTTGGTTTTGTTTCTAGTCTACTTCTCTAAAAATTATAAATCCTCACCTTATGCAAAGTAAGTGTTTCCCACTGGAGCCATTGGTAGTACATTTTTATACTTTTTAGGGTTCCCATTTTTTCCCATAAGTCTCTAAGTTTCAAAATTTTGTTTTTCTTTATTAGGGTATTTTGAAATGTTTCTTTTCATGTGAAAACCCCTAGAAAACCATAGTCATTTCTTAAACATTGTTCTAATTTATCATTGAACTTATCGACCGGTTCTAATGCTTTATACTTTTCTAATGAGGTGTTTTCCATCATTATGCTACCTGCCACCTTTTACTGATTATCGACCCCTTATTTCTAGTGTATCTTTAAAACTAACCTATTTTGCACATTTTTTAATTAGCAACTTAATCACTAGGAGTATGGACCATGTATGGGACACATGCCATGCTTTGAGTGTAGCACAAATTTATTTCACAACACATTTTCATATATCTAGCACATAAGGAAAATATGATGGGTGTTGTTCATAAGGATATGGACACGTGCCATGTTCCTATAATAGTGCTTTCTTATTTATAGTGCATATTCATTTACCTAACACATGGAAAGAATGTGTTAGGCTTCTTCAACTAAGGAGAAGACACATGTCACATTCTAATTATCATGCTAGCTTCCTTTGCATTGTATTATCAGTTACCTGCGCATTAGCAAACTATGTTGAGAAGGGTTCAATAAGCGTCTAACATTTGTCGAGTTTTGGTAGTAGCACTTGACTTCTTTGCAACACAATTTCACAAATTGAGTGCATAAAGGGAATGCACCAAGAATCCTTATAAAGAAAAGAACATGTGTCATTTTATCATTCCAACACGTTGTTTCCTTACAATGCATTTTTATAACTTTAGCGCATGGCCAAAATGTGTTAGGACATAGTAGATAAAATAAAGACAGGTGTTAGCCCAAAGTTTACCACATATTTCCTTTAGATAGAAATTCCTAAATTATAGTGCATAAGACAAGTGCACTTGATAATGAGTTGCTTGGGTGATGACATGTGTCATGTATTGATTACATCGTGCAACTTCATTATAGAAAATTTTCATATGTTCGATGCATAACCAAAATGTATTGGGAGGTGAATTAAGAAAGATGGATGTGTGTCAACTCTAGGATTCAACACAAGGTTTCTTCATGCTATGTTTCTCAAAAGGAAATTCAAATGGATTATGTAGTGAACCTTGGGTTTGCGATAACCATAGATCTTATTTCAAAGTGCTTAGATTTAAATGACTAAAATTCAAATTCAAATGACTACTTGTTGATGCTCATATTCATGCACATGAACCATTATTCTAGAAATTAAGGCCCAAATACTAATATTAGGATATGATAAAATAAATATTTTTTCTATTTTTCATCATAATTGAAGGTGCACTTGAGAATTTGGAAGATTTGAGCTCTCAGAGAGAAAATTGCATATAAAGAAAGCTAGAGTTTTTAGGCATTTTCACAAGTACTCTGGTCAATTGCATTCCTCAAGTTGTTTGTGAATTATCAAAAGTATTATAAGGAAAATGGTTTTTAGATTGTTTTCTTTAATTGTTGAAGGAAATTAAAACCTTAAGAAATTCAATGATTGTGTGAAAAGAAAAAACCCTAGATAATTCAGAGACTACAAACCCTAAGAATGAGTGATTCAAGTGTAAAACCAAGAGGTTTATGGAGCATGACCTAATGAACTAGTTTCTTGGGTCAACAAAGAGATAAAAGAATACTCAGGGGATAGAGGTTTTGATTGATAGACTACTTGATCAAGCATAAAAAATAAGGGATGTGATTATCCCTCAGCATGGGTGGAATTTGTTTGAGTATGGGTATAGCATGAGTAAGTTCAACATGCCAGTGTCCAACTTGTGGACTCAAGATTTGGTAAAATTGATTAATTCCCAACATGTTTATTAATGTGGATTTGATTAGAGCCTTGGCTTAGGGTTACAATGAGAAGGATAGGATAACCAAAGCCAAAAGCGATCTCATTTGTTGGAAATTTTGAAGCAGATAATTATTGAAACTTTTGATTTAAATGTATCAACCAATGTGAGCATAGATTTTGGTGCTCTCAGGAGAGAATGGGAGAAATAAAAGCACATTTTTAGGACTTTTTGGCTCCCATAGCATAGAAGAAAGAGTCTTGATAGGAAATTAATCAGGTTTACCAAAGATGAAGCTGAGCCCTTCATTTTTGACAATCTTGAAGATTATTTTATCAATACATATTATGCTGAGCTATGTCAAATTTTGGGGGAGGATTATAAAATCAAAATTCCCATTTATATAATGATGATGCTAGTTATAGACATTCAACATAGGGATCTCAACATAAATTTTGATTATGTTGCCTTCATTGTAGAGGAAATGTACAAGAAGCCAACTGACCTAAAGGACCCAAAGCCTAGTTTATATTTCAAATGGTATTCATTGCTAATGCATATGATTCTTTATAGTGGGGAAAAGATATGGACTGGGCCCTTGAATTTGAAGACACATGATGTAGAGGGAAATAAGTTTCCGATCCAAATGTGGAATTATATTTGGGATTCCCATTGTTCTTCTACAAATTACTTAGTATTTGAAAATGTTTTTCTTCAATTTTTTTTGAGTAATCTTGGCCTTCAACCTAAGGAGGTGCTTTTAGATAAAGTTATCAAGTTTCTCTGGCCCCTACAATTTGATCCAACAAAGGGAATTGACCATAATTGGGGAGGCTAGTACCTACATTCTAACTGCACAATATTCAGAATATATGGTACCCCTATCTAGCCACATTGTCTTCCAAGGTTTGTAATATATAGGATAGATTTTATGGAGATAATATGGCAGCTTATTGAGTTTACTAAATTCCATTTCAGATTAATTACGAAAGGGTCACTTATTCCAGGTGGGATGCAATTCTCCCACTTTATTGTCACTACAAAGGAAGGACTAGATGTTTTACCTACAATGTTGTAGAGCTACAGGATGAAGGTGTACCTTACAAGGAATTATGATCTTGAGGGTTACATCAATCAAATGATATTAGAGAGAGGAATGCCTGAATTTGAACACCAATTCTATACCTTAGATGATTTCATTATGAATCTCAGAATAGAGGAAGAAGTGAAGGAGAGGAAACATCAATAGAAATTCATTGTTCAATCTAAAGATGAGAGAATAGTCAATAGTCCTTCCTATAAGAGCCTCTTTTCTGACATAATAAATACAATTGAAAGGATGGAAATGATGTTTGATTGTTTTAAAAGTGGTTCATATTTCAAGAGGAATCTTGTTGAGCAAGGGCCTAGAGAAGTAGAAGTTGAGGAATTTGTTCATGAGGAGGCAATGCTAGCTCAATCTTCAATGCATGCTACAACAAGCCATCGAGTACTAGTTGGTGTTCAACTAGTGGTTGATTATTCAATAAATCCAAATGAAGGAGAGAGTAGGAAAGAAAAAGATACTATTAAAAGTATGCATGAGGATGAAGAGGTTGATCAACATTTCCTTTCTCCTCAAATTGACTAGGGAAATGAGAAAGTACTTGATGATAGGCTTATAATAGATTTTCATGATGATGATTTAACTATTGAAAATGTAAGGGTCTTGGCTTATACTTAGTTCTTAGATGATGATAGATTTGTAACTTTTAAGGAGTTCAAGGATTTCATAATCAGAGTCAAACATCACAAATTCAAAGAAAAATTGAATAAGGAAAAGGAAGGATTTGATCCCTCACAATATGAGGAGGTTACTAGATAATCCATCCAAGAGATGGACTATTATGCCTCAAGGATCATTCTTGAGAATGGAAGGAAGATTGTAAAAGAAAGTGGAGTGCTCCTATTGCTAGAATGGGACCTTACTTAAGCTATTGCTTTGGATACTATTAGGCATCATGTTGAGGATAAAATTACATTAGATGAGCAAGTTGAGCAGGCTTATTTTGGATCAAGTTTCAATCTAAATTTGGAAACCTTAGCTATTCAGGCAATGACCGCTACTAATGACAACTAACACCTTCTAGAAAGATTCCTCCCTAGGACCTAAGTAAACTTAGCACGTAAATAAGTCCCCTAGTAATGAATTAACTAGGTACAATAATTTATTTACACCAACACCCCCCTTAAGTGCAACTTAGGGAGTAGCAGATTATTATGTGAATGACATAAAGATGCAATCTTAATGGGTCCTGACTACTGGGCCATGTTAGGTATCCATGTACATATGCAAATGAAATGAAATCTCTCACAAACGGAGAAAAGGAGAAAACCAAATGGGACAAAACTCCTCCCCAAAAAAGAGATGAAAGATACAAAAAAATGAAATGCTCTCAATGAAGAAAGAGAAGGTGAAAACCCCATGTGAGGAAAAAGAACCCCATAAGAGAGAAGAAGAAGACAGACAATGCAACCCCCCCTCAATGTTGAGTTTCCTACAATGGTAGAAGCTTGAAATTGAATGCTAAAGAAGATCCAATCTCGTTGAACAACATTTTTCCCCTAGGAAGAAACAAAACCATGAATGTATGCAAGATATTAGGAAGATAGATGGTGTAGTATATGCTGACCCCATATTCAATCTATGAGTATGAAAGCTAGAAACAAAATAAGCATAATCAGGACCAAGTTTATTCATTTTATTGTAGACCAATTGAATGTCCTTATCAATTCCACATGCTTTGCATTGCTCTCTTACATCATTAACCTTAGTGATGTAGTCTTGGATGTTGTCAAAGTTCTTAGGAACAAGGCTCATCAATTCATTATCAATTTGATAGCCTCTTACTTCATATAGAGTACCATACAATGTTTTCAATTTTTCCCAAGCTTCATGAGAATTTTAACATGAATCAATTTGAAACAACAAATCTTGAGAAACTAGTCTATAAAGACATCCAAGAGCTTTGGTATGTTCAATCATCCATTTTATCATTTTATCTGCATTTGTAGGTTCAAGTACCTTATTCTCAACATATAGAGTGTGACCTTCGGTCATTAGAATACTCCATGCATTTTGATGCCATGTTGAATAATTATATGATGTGAGCAAAGGAACCTTAGAATGATCCATGAAAATGAGAGAGCACAAGAAAATAGATCAAAAGAATGCACCAAGAGACCCCCCAAATCACTTAATCAAGAAACCCCCAACCAATATATGATTTGGAACTTTATATTTAGTGCATTTATAGTTTCTAGATGCCAAAAAAAGCAAGCTAGACTTGATCTTAGTGCTTACAGATGCCAAAATAGGCCACATAATCAAGTAAAATTTTTATAGAAAATGAGATCAAATTGATTACACCACTAAAAATTAAATAAAAATTATGCACTTTCAAAAATTTTTTCACTCAAAAATGTTACCGTAGGAGTAAGATATGAGCTCTTGAAGTTCCCAAAATGAGGACAAAGCAACAACACCTATGAGAATCTGAAATTTTTGGAAAATACAGATGCCAAAATAAAAAATAGATTGCACCACTTTGAAGAGTGCAAAAAATTAGCACAAATAAAAAAAATTGCATTGAAAAAGGAGCTCGTATGACTGAGATATTAAAGTTTGAAAATTAGCTGCAAAAATAGAAAGCTCATCCATAAGGGGGGAAGTTTTTTGAAGCCCTTCTGATGTCATCCAACCCCAAGGCTAAAATTGACAACCTCTTGCATGCCATTCATTGCATTCAACTTAAAATTGATGGTTGTTTGATCGTCGAGGTTTGTGTTGACTAAGCAGAATATTCTTCAATGGAATCTTCTATTGGCTGGCGAAGCAGGGAATCTTCAAAAAATTATTTGGAATGTTATAAATCACCACTCGGTTTTGAATTGATCGCCCAAATTTTAAATTGCTGCTAGATATTTTGGAGATCACTGGGTTTTTTATTGCTAACAATGATTGACTTTTTACCAGATAGGTTGATAAGGCCCACCGTGTATCCGCATAACACCATGTGGTGCAGTTTGCGGGGTAGGTAGCTTCAAGGTACTTTTTGCAGGTCTCAAACTGATCCGCAATAAAAAATCTGTTTGGAATTTGAACTAATTATTTTTCAAAAAGAATACAATTGACTGAAATTCAAAAAAATTCCAATCGATAAATAAATTTTTATGAAAAATTGTACTAGTGTAATTATGATGACTTGGGGGGCCATACAACTCCTTGGGCAATTTTTTTTTCCTTAGCAGACAACTGCTTTGAATTCAATGATTTGATAGTCAATCTTAGGGTTTTTGGCCCTTCTGGACATGATGGCAGGGTCGAATTTGACCCAAAATGCTCCAAAAATTTAGCTACCTTGTAGATCTGGAAACCACTCTTTAGCTTCAAACCCTCATAGATTTGGCCTCATATGTTCGATTTGGACAAAAAAAAGAAGAAAATATGACTATCTCGAACCCTTTGAACTCAATGGTGAGCTCAGTTTTTCACCAACAATCTCCAATATTAACTTGCAATAAAGAGCCAAAAATGAAACCCCCCAAGCCTAGTATTCCTATCAAGTTTTTTTGATTCTCTAGATCTTCATATGATGCAAGAGAAGAGCATACTCAACTATTCAAAATTTACTAATATCTCTAAAAAAAAGGCTATCCGATGGCACCCAACCCACTCTGATACCATGTTAGAATTGGCTATGGAGATAGCCTACCAAGATCTTGAGGCCAAATGGAAAGCACAAAGAGAGAATATGAATGTGACAAGCATAAACTGTATTCTTATCAATTATGATTCAATGTTGTTGTATGTGTCCAATGTAGTAGAAACCCCTTGGTTATATATCCAAGGTTAGATACAAGATGTCATAAGATTATGGCAAGTGTCTTAATCATATGACATGAGACAACTAATCACACTTACCTAGGTCACATGTGTTACAAGTCAGAAGATAAGATAAAAACTAATGATAACTAATTACACCTTCTAGAAAGATTCCTTCCTAAGACCTAAGTAAACTTAACATGTAAATAAGTTCCCTAGTAATGAATTAACTAGGTACAATACTTTATTTACACCAACATATTAGTGTTAGGAATTGATACCAAACTTTCATAGAACTAGGTTAAATATTGTTATGTAGGGTTTAATTGCATTTTATTTGACTCCATTTGCCTAGGTTTAAGGCACCAATGTCATTATATGTTTTGATTATGCTTCCATGGTTGAATCAAAATTTAAAATCAAATTTCCCTTTCAATTGTAAGTTATCTCATAATGTTATTCACATGTTCTCAAACACAAAATTCATAAGAACTAAAATAATTTAGCCCACTAAGCATGTTTCATTTGCAATTCTTGGTTAGATAAAGAGAACATATCTATTTAAAAGCAATATTCTACATGAATTGAATCAAATCCCATTAGGAGTTGCATAGGACCACCCTCTTAGGTTTTGTAGAGCCTGAAGTGTAGAGGAGAAAACTATTAAAACCTTTCTCCTGTTCGTTGGCCAACCTCCTGGAATAATTGAGTATTAAAATTGGACATTTCTTTAGATTGTTTTAGGAGTTAATTGGAATACTCAAAAACAAACCAACAGTTACTACATTAGGATCCTTTTTTGTATGCCTTAATGGAATTTTTGTACATATATTTTTTATTGAAGATATGTGACATTATAAGCCTATGTAGCTTTGTTGTAAGCCTATCTGGCTTTCTTGTATCTATATTGTACTTTTACTTGTGTGTGTGTGAAATGTGTAAAGTTAGTACCAACACAAACCTTAATGAAATGATTTACATTAAAGATTCAAAGCAAACAAGTTATTCTAATTTGCAACAAACTAAATCTTTCAAGAACGTCTCATTTTCCTCTATTCTTAATGATTCTTTTAACCTTTTGGTCCTCAAATTTCTATGTGCACAAAGGCTATTAGAATGACACTTAAGAAAAGAGATTAGTATTCAACATGCAAGCCAACTAAATGCCTACATGAAACTATATGCAAACAATGATGATGAATGCTATGATGAAGGAATGATGGTGATTATGATAAATAAACAAGTAGAGGTGGATGCTATGGTATTGCACTAGAATGATCTATGCATGATTCTACATATGCTCAAATGCAAACTTAAAATGAACTAATCTAAAATGCAACTATGATGCAAGATGGGACATAAAATGCAACTATGATGCAATATTTAAAGCTAAGATATAAATGCAAAGTAAAACATGATGTAAAGACTAGCTATAAGACTCCAAAATGCTCTAAGCTCCAATTATAAAACCTGCATGATAACTTCACTTCAAATGTGGATTGAAAATACAAGGCACAAGGGTTGTATTTATAGCCTTTTCCAAACATATAGTGAGGTGGCAATAATCAATGGTCTAGATTCAAACAAGAAGAATGGATGGTGAAGATTAAGAGAATCAAGATGTTGTTCCCTTGACCAAAGAAAACATGCCATTTGGATGGAAGAACCTCTTGACCAATGGGCAACATGCCATTTGGATGGAAGATTCAAGTGTGGGAAGAGAAGACCATGTGCTTCCAAAATTGGTGGAAGTGTGGGAAGAATAAGTCATGGGCTCCAAAATTGGTGGAAGTGTGGGAGGAATAAGTCATGTGCTCCAAAATTGGTGGAAGTGTGGGAGGAATGAGCCATGTGCTTTTTGAAATGAGTTGAATGTAATTCTAATTAAAATTAGAATTATTTACTTTCATGTGACCTTGGTGAGGTGGCACAAAATGTTGTAGAGATGTGCTCTAATTCCTAATTGGATTTAGTGAAGATTAATTAAATAATTTTTTTAGGGAACCTTGTTTATTTAATTAATTTAGAAGAAGATGATTTAGATTTGGAGAATTAGAGAAGGGTGAACAATATAAATAAATTGAGAATTTATTTATATGTAGTCGAAATATTAATCAAATAGCTAGTATTTAATTAATTAAAGGTGATGACCGTTTTTAGGTGTATACATTTTCCCCCTATTTGAAGTAATGTGTTTACATGTTGCTTCAAAGGAAAAATTGATACTGATGCTCAGAAAAGTTTTATGATACGATGCCCCAGATGTTGATTTTTAGGTTTTGACAAATATATGCCCCCTTGAAAGATAAATCAGTAAAATGTGTATTTTGATGTTTTGTGGAGGATTCGACGATTGTGTGATGATATTGTAGTGATGTGATGATGATCCAATGTTAAACCAATGATACTTTGATATTAGACACGATTTATCTCTCAAAACTTGATTCTACACTCGCTCCTTGAACAATTTTGATTAGTTAAATCCCATTTTTGATAATAAATCCCACCATAATTCCCTCCATTGTCCTTTAAAAAGGAAAAAAGTGGGAAAAGTGAATTCATTTGCACATTGTGATTTTAGAGAATTTGAAGAGTGGAGAGCTAGAGGAAGATGGAGATCCCTTCTCGCAAGCATCGTTTCGAATGCCTTCGTCACCATGGTCACCCTGCTGCAGCTGGACCTACAGTACACATTACAATAAACCTCCTTTAGTCATTTTTCCCACCTTTTTATTAATGTTTTGAACTTGGTAGATAGGTATTGTAGGCCATTTAAAGTCATTTTTGCACTTTTGGGGGTTATTTTTACTGTTTTCAAGTCATTTTTGGGAGTTTCCGGGAGTTTTGGTGCCTCTTGTTTTTCCTTTAGCACCTTTTGCTTTTGTTTTGGCACCTTCTGCTTGTGTTGTGGCACCTTTTGCTTGTGTTTTGGCACCTTCGGGGTCCCAAATGGTTCCTTTTGCAAGCTTGAATTCATGTTTTGACCATTTTGACCCTAAAATGGTGCCTTTGGGGTCCCAAATGGTGCCTTCTGCTCATTCTGTGGCACCTTTGGGGTCCCAAATGGCACCTTTTGTAAGCTTGAGGGTTTTTCCCTTGAAAGATTCTTGATGATTTTCCCTGTTGCTTTGCCTGTCCGATGATGTTTGATTGATTAAAGTCCTTCCGGTTATGTCAAATGTTGCATTGTTGATGTTCGTTGAGGTTTGTATAATGTTCATGAATCATGTTAGTCATTGCATTGTTCTATTTAGTGATGGTTTTGATTGATCTCAATCTAATTGTGTGATGTTCATTGCTTGATTGACGATATAGTTGATGAATTGATCTCATGATAGGTGAGAATCAAATGATAGGATAACTTGATGATGTTTTGACCTCATGATAGGTGAGGATTAGTGGTAGGACTGATGATGCATCCACCTCATGATAGGTGAGGATCGATGGTAGGATTGATGTATCGACCTCATGATAGGTGAGGATCGATGGTAGGATTGATGTATCGACCTCATGATAGGTGAGGATCGATGGTAGGATTGATGATATATCGAAACTCAAGATAGGTGAGGATCGATGGTAGCATTCACTGATGTATCGACCTCATGATAGGTGAGGATCAATGGTAGGATTGATGATGTATCGACCTCATGATAGGTGAGGATCGATGACAGGATTCATGATGTATCAACCTCATGATAGGTGAGGATCGATAGTAGAATTGATGTATCGACCTCATGATAGGTGAGGATTGATGGTAGGATTGATGATGTATCGACCTCATGATAGGTGAGGATCGATGGTAGGATTGATGATGCATTGACCTCATGATAGGTGAAGATTGATGGTAGGATTGATGATGTATTGACCTCATGATAGGTGAGGATTGATGGTAGGATTGATGTATCAATGTCATGATAGGTGAGGATCGATGGTAGGATTGATGATGTGTCAACCTCATGATAGGTGAGGATCGATGGTAGGATTGATGATGTATCAACCTAATGATAGGTGAGGATAAATTATAGGAATGATGATGCATCAGCCTCATGATAGGTGAGGATTGATGATAGAATTTACTATTTTATCGACCTCATGATAGATGAGGATCAATGATAGATACACTGAGGATTGTCTTGATTGATTGATTTGATGGTCTTGATTGAACCTGATTTGATTGACTGATGATCTTGATTGAACATTGATTGACTGATGATCTTGATTGAACATTGTGTTAGGGATAATTTTGATAGATTGATTGATGCAATGCTGATTTGTTTTCCATAATATGATTAGGAGGACTTTGATGTGCTCCAGTCTTGGGAGTGATTCCTGAAGATGTGGGAGATGGTTCGTCAGTTGACTTAGGTAGATTTGGATATTATCGCCCATTGTAGGTTGAAATCCTTGATAGATATACCCCAATATAGGATTAATAGGGGTTTTCTGACTCCTCTAGCAGAGAGGTGGCATAGTGACCACAATACCTTTCATTTGGCTATTGGGGAGATGAAAGTTACTCCGGGGATGTTTATCGTATCCTGCAGATTCTAGTGATGGGAGAGATAGTTGCGTATGGAAGAGTAGAGTAAGGGTGGGACCAATGCCTTGCGTAGGATTTTCTGAGATGATCATGTTTCAGGCCATTAGGTCCCTTGGTAGGAGATGGTCGAGAAATATGATCCTCTACCATGTGTTCTTTCTGGGTTTGTTGGCAGATTCCTTTGTCTTGATTGTAGTTCAAAGGGATTTTCGGTGGGTTGGGGTTGAGTATTGGAGCGAATGACACTACAGAGGACCAGATATGCATGGGGTTCATGTGTGTTAGCCCATTTGTATCATGATTTACACTAGGTTGTATATTGTGGGGTGACGAGTCTCTCTTCCCGAATTAAACTATTGTAAACATGGGCATGGGAGCATATAGCGATCACTCAACCATTGGGAGATAGAGAGCGGTTAGTAGGTAGACCCTATGTGTTTGGCTATAGTGTTCCATGTGTTCAACATAAGTTGGGAAAACTAGCTTATTGGAGATGTGTCCTAGACGAATTGGAGACCGTGACATGGTGCCCGTACCTAGATTGTGAGATGTGGCCAGAGGATCAGGTGGAGATGCCATACATTTTGTTATCGTGATATTTGATTGGATGGACATGTTTTGTACTTGAGAGATATTTGTATCTGTGGGTTTTTCGACAGTTTGGACGAGTTCAGGCGATGCCCTAGGGGGTTTCCCATTATGCATGGCGATGATAGGATGCAATAGAGTGGGGCCCTTGCTTATCTTATGATGCTACTTGTATCAAGTATTATACATTGGCACCATGTGTGTGGGATTATGTTCCACAAGTGACAAATGTAGGGATGATAGAGGATTATTCTGAGTATTTCTACACATATCCTTTTTTGAGGTTATCTAGTCTTGATGAGCCAATTCCACAAGTTGATGATGATGACAGGGCACTGAGATAGAGGGGGGATGGAGAGGAGGATGAGAGTGATATTGGGGATGGAGGGGATGACGAGGGTGCTGAGGGTGGTGGTGGGGGTGGTGATGATGGTGGTGGTTTAGGTGTAGGGCCATTGTGTGCAATTGGCAGTCCCTTTCTAGATTTTTCACTTCTTAGATGCAGGAGGAGTATTACTGTACCTCAGTCGGTGATTCCTAGGATTTAGATTGGAGTCCCTTCTCATTAGTAGCAGGCATAGATAGAGGCATTACAGGAACATATTCAAATTTTTTAGGGTGAGTTAGTGTAGGCTCGGGCACAGTTTGAGATACTAACGACTGAGAGAGATGCAAATAGGCAGTAGGTACAATAGGTATAGGCACATGTTCAGACTCTTCAGGGTCAGTTAGTGCAGGCTCAGGCAAAGGTTCAGACATTGATGGCTAAGAGAGATGTAGATAGGCAGTAGGTACATTAGGTACATGCATAGGTCATCATACTTATTGCAAAGAGGGATGCCTCGAGACGACAGGAAGAATAGGCCGAGGCCATTACCAAGAGATTACAATAGGTTGTAGTGGCTATGGGTACAACAAAGTTCCTTAGAGAGATTCAACACACTACTTAGGAGTTGCAGTTTTACAGGGGTAAATATCATGAGCTAGTTCCTTCTGAGCGGCGAGAGCTTTGTACCATCTCAATCTAGCAAATCTTGGTCTTGGATTGTTAGCATGCGTGTTACTTAGCCATTTCCTAGAGATAGGAGAGATCCTGGTGTAGGTCTGTCAGGTGGAGGAGGTATTGGTTTCGTGAGGCCAACACCGTCTGGGGGGAGCTCGACATAACATATTTTGATTTACTTTGGATATGATGTATACATTGTTGTGACATTGATAATGTTACTTCTTATGTTCAGACTTTACAATGCAGTGCCATTTTTGGATATTGATGTATCTCATCATACTTTTGGATATCCTCGTACACTTTGACAGTATGATTTTTGAGGTTATATGATATGCATTGATGATTATGATCTATGTGTTGATATGATGATAGATGTCTATGATGCATTTAATTTCTATGTTATGATGATGATCATGATATGCATTTAATTTCCACGTTCATGATGATGACCATGATGTTATGATATGCTATGGATACAAATAATGATGCAACTGATGTGTTATGAGTCTATCATGATTTATGAATGATGCCTCTATGATGTAGTGATGAATTTGATTATGCCGATGATATGTGATGCATTTTATGTTTTTGTTCTTTTCTAATGCAAATAAATGATGTAAAGAATGAATGAATGTGTATATGAAATGATCACATGATGATGCATATTTTTGTTGATGTTTATGTGATGTATGCAACATGATGATGCTTATGTGATGATTTATTTGTGATGTATGTAATGACGATATGATATTCCATGTGATGATTATGTTGAGTATGTATGAATGTGATGCAAATGATTATGCAGATGATTGTGTTCTAGGGTATTAAGCTTAAATGAGTGAATCTATCCACCTTCCAAGAGTTGTGGGAAGGTTTTTGTCAGTTGATTCTTTGTTAAATTAAGCTTCTCAAAACCTGACATATTTCCGAATTCTTTTGGAAATCTAAAGAGTCACTCATTTAAGCTTAGTGAACCACTTCCCTAATGCAAATATTATGATGTGATGCATGAATGGATGAATGATGTTGTAATGTTTCCTAATGTATGCAAATGATGATGCATCTGATATGCAGCTAAATGAGAATGTTTTCTAATTGATGATAATGCAAGTGATGTGTAACTATATGAAAATGATGTGTTTTTGGTAATGTCAAGTGTATTCAATCCCATAATGCAAGAGATAACATCATTGTTGCACCTTTGGAAATGCCATAAATATAGATGCAAACTAACATGGATGTAATCTATTATAACCATGCAAATATCATATGCAAAATTTGTCAATCATAACAGCCAATTTGTCGTGCTTTTTATCATCATTGGGCCTTTAAAATGTTGAAAGTGAGTACAAGCATCAATGGTATATTTAGACCATGATGACCTGAGTACTACTTCCATGATGTTTGAGAGTGCAAGTTAACACAAGCATCTAAGTATAATCAAACTGAGAGGACCTAAGTATTGCTTGCGTAAATAGACAAGAGTTAACCATTTTCCTGTACAAATTCAGAAATACATTGTAGAGCACATCCCACAAAAATTTTCACAGTAATAATGGTCAACTCATAGACAACAAACAAAGAAAAATCACACTCCTTCCTAGCTCCTCTAGTTCAATACATCATCAAGGGGCTTCAGAGATATGATAGAAAAAATCAAAGTACAACAATTGAACATTTGTGTTTAACGTGATAAACCCATGATTTAGAAGAGCATTATCCTTTTGATTTGATTTTATGTCCGATGTTCTAATGTTTTTGGGATTTTTTGATTTTCCAATTTTTAGGTGTTTTCTGAGATTTTGACCAAGAACCTAACCTAAAGACCTATCTTAGGGGTCTTGGGGGCTGATCAAAGATGAGCCTTTCCTACGCTATATATGCAGAGACCACGTAGTTCGAAAAGATGACTCTATTTTTGAATTTTTGACTGACTTTTGACTTGTTTTGGGATTTTGATATGATATGGGCGTTTGATGCATTTCTGATGGTGAGTGATGTTCAATGTTGGGTTGTGCTTTAATCATTATTTTTGTTGTGTTTGTCTTACTGCTGTTTGTCTGTTGGTTTAAGCTCAAAGTTTATTTTCCCCCAATGAGTTCAGGATTTTTCCCCTAGTCTGGGGTGAGACACAACCGCGATACCAAAATATGTACATGGTGCTTTCAAAGGATAGGCAGATGGATGGAGAAAGTGAATGGTTGACATGCTCAAATAGATGGAAAAGCTAACCTATCACAAATAGCGCCTATTTCTAGGTTTTCACTACTTGTTTTTATTGCACTTTTTTAGATTTTATGATTTTTTTGATCTTTTTGATTTTTTTTTGGATTTTTGATCTTTTTGATTTTTTTGATTTTTTTGATTTTCTCAGGATATTTAAGATGGAATGATATGATACATCTGGTTGAAGGAACAAGATGCCCCACAATAGAGGTAATGCAACCATGGATAAATGATAGATCAAAATGAAAGATTCACCACAAAACATGTCACACCAACAACATATCCTTTGCCGAAAGATTCAATAATGGTTGATTGATTAAGATGCTAGGAATGATTGATTCCATAAGGCATGATGATGATAAGTACTTAGGCTCACTGATCTCCTTTAAGTACAATAAGATTGATGATTGTTGATGATTGATTGACAAAAGATATGATGATTGGATAATGTTTTTCAGCTAGGCTCAAATATGATTTGCATGATAAGATTCAAGGTTGCAAAGAGACATGATGACACATATTTTGATAAGCTAAGAGATATGGAATGGAAGAATGCAAGGATAAGGATGATGAACTGAGTGATCAAGATCAACTAGATAAGATACAGACACAACGCCCAAGCATTTTTCCCCTATTCCTCATCAAGACCAAGGACGAGAAGAAAGGATGTATCTAGTAAGAATGATGGAATATGGATAAGATGAAAGATATGGTATGGAAGATATGGATAACACACATAGGATAAGATATATGATGTTCAAGGAGATCCTTAACCTTGTCAATATCAAAGGTGGAAATGTAAGGAATAATATATGCATGATAGGAAGATGGAAGAAGGACTTACACATCAAGTTTCACGACCAAATATCCCTTTAATAAACCATGGAAATGGGGATTAGACTCATAAATGTTGGCCTATCAAAGGTATGATGGAAGAACTAAGGACTTATCCAAAGGTTTGGATTAAAGGAGGAAAATGGGGGATGAATGTTGGATAATGGATAGGAGGTAGAAAGGCTTGTTGATGGATAGATGGAAATGATTGCAAGGTCAATATTGGCACACACCTTGAAGGGTGGTGGAGTGATGGAGGAAAAATTGATTTGGAAGGTGATAGGTTTTTAGATGGAAAATTGGAGGAAGCTTTTGGATTAGCAAATTTGGATGCCAATTTGGATTTTATTGCTTCTATGAGACTTTTTTGAATCCACATGACTTTTGACCTTGATATTTTCTTTGTGGGCCTTTGTGGCCTTTGAGATTTTTCTTTTTGATTTATGGACCTTTGTGGTCTTTGAAAATTTCCTTTTTTATTTGATGGGCCTTTGTGGCCTTTTGAAAATTTCTTTTGATTTATGGACCTTTGTGGTCTTGGAAATTTTTCTTTTTGCTTTGATGGGCCTTTGTGGCCTTTTTGATTTTTCTTTTTTTATTTTATTTTTGCATGCCTCTTCGAGGAGACATGTTGATCCTTTGACACATGTGGATTTTGATATGGAAGCTTTTGAAATTTGGCACCCAAATTTCCTCTAAGAGCAATAAGAGTGATGGATGGAGATGAATGGTAGAGAGGTATCATGGATGAGTTGTTGGAGGTAGAATTTTGAAAGGGCATGAAGAATGCGTGCCTTTGTTGTTCTTGAGGAATAGGATATGGACCTAGGATAGATGGAAGGTTTGATGAATTAGGATGAGGACCTAGGATAGATGGAAGGTTTGGTGGATTAGGATGAGGACCTAAGATAGATGGTAGGTTTGATGGACTAGGAAACTTAGGTGTATAACCAAGGCCATGGTAATATGGGTTTTCTTGAGTAAAAAGGGGTTCTAGGATACCTTGTTCATGATGGCCTAATCCTTTTCCTTTGTAGTTCATACTTTGACACATTCGTTTACCAATGGGATATGTATTGTTTGTGAAACAAGATGCAAGTCCATTTTGGGGAGGATATGATATGGATGAAATGATAGGTGTTGGAAGTAAACCGGATAAGATAATCCCAATTTGTAGGTGTGGGGTTCATCAATGGATGGTATAGGTGTGGTAGGATCTTGACATGGGGATGATGGGGTACTTTGATCTTGAATTGGAAGAGGAGTATGAGGTGTAGAAGATGAAGTAGCTTGCTATTTATTAGGTGTGGAATCATCATGTAGTGGTGTGAAAGGAATATCTTGATCTTGAGTAGGATGAACATCCTCATAGAACGAAGGGATATCTTCAAATGGAAGCATATCTTGATCCTGATGAGGAAGGGAATCATGAGATTTTTTAGAAAGCATATCTTGATCATGAGAAGGTAGGTCATCATTAGATATGATGGAAGAATTATCATGCTCTTGGGATGCAATGGAATCATGAGATGGTATGGATTCATTAGATGGGGTGGAAGGAGGACTTGGAAGGATACTTTTCTCTTGAGATGGAAGGGAATCCTTGTGGATAAAATTGAAAGGAGGGGATCATCATAAAATTCTTGAGAGATGGGGTCTTGGTAAAAGATTGGAAGAACTTGTGGAATTTTGGTATCATTGGATGAAGTGGAAAGAATGCTTTAATCTTGATGTGTGAGGGAGTCTATGATAACATGGTTTAGACTGAGAGATTGACATGAATCATTGGATATAAAAGATATGATAGAAGAAGGTGGTTGGATGGAATCATTAACTTGGGTGAAAGAATCATGAGGTATATTTTGGGTTATGGGAGATGAAGATAGATGCACGACATGGTAAGATTGTTCAATATCCTTTGTGTTTGAGGACTGAGATTTGGGCTTCTCATTTAAATTTTTCAAGAGTTTAAAGAAATTTAACTTGCATGATGTATTTGTTGGTGAAGAAGATGGTTTTTTCATTGTTTGGTCAAGAGGATATGGGTAGATGTCTGGCATCAAATATCTCTGTGTGGTTGTTTCCCCTTGCATATCCCAGATTTGTTGTTAAAGATTTTTCATTTGATGAGCTAAAGTATTCAATTGATTCTCATCTATTTCAAGTTGATGAAATATGTGAAAATAATTTACTTTAGTTTTAGTCATGTGATGGTTTGAGTTTCTAGTGTGTGTTGAATTTCGATGTTTTGGGTTTCAAGCTCTCTTTCTTTGAGTCTTCTCTTTTGTAACCTCGTTTAAATGGGCATGCAAGTGTTATACTTTGACTAAACTTTGACCTTTGTTTGGAATAGTACCAAGGATTAAAACTAAGTTGAATAGAATGAAAAATTCTATTAATGGGACTAAGTTTGATTTGATTGTATAATGTTGTTTTGTGATGAAAGAATGACAAATGCTAATGATGAAACTAGGATTAACCATCAAAGATATGATAGATTTTGAGGATTTAGGAACTTTGAGATGTTTAGATATAGGTTTAGTTTGGAGAATTCCACTTGTAGAGGTTAGTTTTAACAAGTTTAGACTCCTAAGGTATCTAAGGAATGATCTTGGACTTGAGAAAATTCTAAAATTTCAGTTCAAACTATGAAACTGACGGTAAATGTTCTTCCTAAATGAGGTATCAAATCTTTGGAAAAGTCTTGGATTTTGACAATAGTAAAAGATGTATAATTTAGGATTTTTCTTGCAATCTCTTTTGTAGAAATTGAAGGTCAACCTCTCTCTGAAGTTGTAAAGTGTTGATAGACGTTTTTGATGTTCTTTTGGACTAAGAGGTTTGGACTTTGGTTTCCAAATTTTAATCTTTTGTGAAATCATTTGGTAATACACATGTTCAGACTTTGTTTTACCTAAGGAATGGTTGAATACTGCTAAGGATTCCTAGGATGAGACTGATTGTCAGATAGGAGATGAACCTAGGTCACTATTTTGTGTTCTGCAAAAGGTGCCGAAATAGAGACAAAAGGCACCAAAATAGAGACCAAAGGTTCCAAAACAGGTGCAGACTTAGTTTTTTGAAAGTTTCTTGAAAATTTGCTTGGTTTTTTTGATTTTCCAATGGGAGACTTGGTTATTTCACTAAATGCAATTCTGAATCAGGGTTTTCACTTTCAATATGTGATGTTTTGTTTATTTTGAAAACACTTTGATAAAGACACATCAAACAATGTAAACTCCTAAGGTTGTGAAAGATTGTATTCTTTTCGATTCCATGTGGGTTTTACCCCAACCACACTTATTCTTTGTGGATGACTAGATGCTTGACTCCACTGGCTCCCCTCCATGACACTCACTTCTTGGGGCAGCCAAGCACTAATACCCACGAATCTCCCATTGCATATTTCACATCTCTACTAAAAAATGTGAGAATGTGGATGCCTTCACAACGACCGCTATTGCACCAAAGAATAGATAAAGGTTTTGGCCAAACTACAACAAGGGTTTTAGTAAGTACTTTCCATTCATGTGGGTTGATCCATGCGGCGAGAGACCATTTTTTCCCTTCTTGTTGGAACCAACCTCGTGATATTGACCTTTGTTCCAGTATCCACACTTATATACTGGCTGGAAATGTGCTTGGATTTAGCGTGTTATCATTGGGTCGTTCCCTTGGGTGATTACTTTTTCCCACAATGTAAGCCCTCTAAGATAAACAAAATCAAGAAAGTATACCCATAGTTCGATCAATCTTTATTCCGCATGAATAAAGAGAGAACACATGCAATATACTCAACTCACACTCACACACGAAAAGTGAATGGGTCTAGCTTTTTGGTCACCTAGTTAAGGGGAGAGCATATGCCTACCACCCATCAAGCATAGAAGACATGGTGTTCATTAACCCTTTAATTAAGCTATGTTCCTAACTTAAGCAAGAGGAAACATGGTGTTTGTTAACCTTTTAATTAAGCTATGCTCCTATCTTAATCAAAAGGAAACAAGTAAATCACTTCCAACCCCTACAATATGTCAGAAGTTTGATAAGAATGTCTTTGACAAGCGTTTGGGAAACCTGCAAAACAACAACATAAAGTATTAGCCTTGGGAAACTAAAAAAGGTGCCAAAACAAAGATAGAGCAGCCCAAAATTGTGCAAAAGGTGCCATAGAATGAGAAAAAGGTGCCAAAATAGAGACCAAAGGCGCCAAAACAAAGATAGAGCAGCCCAGAATTGTGCAAAAGGCACCAAAAATGAGAAAAAGGTGCCAAAATAGAGACCAAAGGCGCTATAATAGGTTCAAAAGGCGCCAAAATAGGTGCAAGAGGCTCCAAGAGGCTCCAAAATGGGTGCAAGAGGTTCGAAGAGGCTCCAAGAGGCTCACATTCGAACCTGTGAACATAAATATTCAAGCACATTAGTAATAAATGGGGCAAGGCCCCAAGGTGGGCACCATTTTGTGTGTGTGTGAAATGTGTAAAGTTAGTACCAACACAAACCTTAATGAAATGATTTACATTAAAGATTCAAAGCAAATAAGTTATTCTAATTTGCAACAAACTAAATCTTTCGAGAATGTTTCATTGTCCTCTATTCTTAATGATTATTTTAACCTTTTGGCCCTCAAATTTCTATGTGCACAAAGGCTATTAGAATGACACTTAAGAAACAAGATTAGTATTTAGCATGCAAGCCAACTAAATGCCTACATGAAACTATATGCAAACAATGATGATGAATGCTATGATGAAGGAATGATGGTGATTATGATAAATAAACAAGTGGAGGTGGATGCTATGGTATTGCACTAGAATGATCTATGCATGATTTTACATATGCTCAAATGCAAACTTAAAATGAACTAATCTAAAATGCAACTATGATGCAAGATTTAGAGCTAAGATGTAAATGCAAAGTAAAACATGATGTAAAGACTAGCTATAAGACTCCAAAATTCTCTAAGCTCCAATGATAAAACCTGCATGATAACTTTACTTCAAATGTGGATGCAAAATACAAGGCCCAAGGGTTGTATTTATAGCCTTTTCCAAGAATATAGTGAGGTGGAAATAATCAACGGTCCAAATTTGAATAAGAAGAATGAATGGTGAAGATGAAGAGAATCAATATGTTGTCCCCTTGACCAACGACAACATGCCATTTGGATGGAAGAATCTCTTGACCAGTGGGAAACATGCCATTTGGATGGAAGGTTCAAGTGTGGGAAGAGAAGACCACGTGCTTCCAAAATTGGTGGAAGTGTGGGAAGAATAAGTCACGTGCTCCAAAATTGGTGGAAGTGTGAGAGGAATAAGTCATGTTCCCCAAAATTGGTGGAGGTGTGGGAGGAATGAGCCATGTGCTTTTTGAAATGAGTTGAATGTAATTCTAATTAAAAATTAGAGTTATTTATTTTCATGTGACCTTGGTAAGGTGGCACAAAAAATTGTAGAAATGTGCTCTAATTCCTAATTGGATTTAGTGAAGGTTAATTAAATAAAACAAGTTTAGGGACCTTGTTTATTTAATTAATTTAGAAGATGATTTAGATTTGGAGAATTAGAGAAGGGTGAACAATATAAATAAATTGAGAATTTATTTATACGTAGTCAAAATATTAATCAAATAGCTAGTATTTAATTAATTAAAGGTGATGACCATTTTTAGGTGTATACATTACTAACATATAACATTGTATGTCTATATAGCTTTTTGGTTAATACAAATCTTTTTGACCAATTTTATCCAAATTTTCAATTTATTGTTAATTTAATAAATAAATAAATAATCACATAAGTAAAATGGATATCTTTGAATTATTTAGTTGAATAACTTCTCAATTATTTTTGTCTTTAATCTTGTCTGGTGAGTTAGATTGTAATCTAGGTCTTGGTTGGTCACTTTTTAATAGTCTAGATTAAATAAAATTAGAAATGGAATCAATAAGTGGGGATGTCTTATAAGTATGATATATTTTTCCCTTGACCTTTCTCTCATAGTTTTATTCCCAATTTAATTCTAATACTATAATCTAGATGCCACATAAATTATAATGGATTAAGATTAAGCCAATAGGGTATGCTGTGCAACATAAGAAAAAAAACAAAGCCACAAGAAAAACAAAACATATTATAGGTTGTGTGACATGGGAAATAAATGGCTTAGGCCAAGCATTGAAGATATTGTGGACATTAAGAAAGGAGGGAGTAACACAAGGTGAAATTATTATCAGTATGTACATAGATGATTCCCTAGGAATGACCACTAGAAAGATAAAGAAATGAAGAATTAGAAGACATCACTCTAGGTGATACACCATGTTAGAATATGAAGAATGAGAATCTAAGAATGCTAGAGTGTTCCCATTAGGCTAGGTGTTCATGCCATTTTACTAGGCTAGTATTATTCTTATTTACATTTATTTATCCACTCTATTTTCTTAAACACACTTCGGTAGTTGTATCGTTCAAACATATGCTTGTCTTATGCACTTTATTGACACTTAGCTATTTTAGTTTAAGTTATATCCTATCTATTATCTTAATTTTATTTTAGTTTTCTTCCACCTATCATGCTAGATAATATTTGGTTAATTTCCACCTAATATGCTAGTTCAACAATATAGTTCGATTCCACCTATCATGCTAAATTAGATTTAGTTAACTTCCATCCTTCATGCATTGATTAGATTCACATTTAATCCTACAATAATGGGCTCATTTTTAATATATAACTAATGTAAGAATTTTAATTAATCATTTATTCAATTAATGAAGTTGGATGTCTATTATTTCTCCATATTCTTATTATCTTGCATGATAGATGTAGGTACAAGGTTAATATGCCACTTTACCAATTTCTAGATCATTGGAATATTTTCTTATTCCTAGATGGTATCCCCTTCTCTTTATTAACTTTTTGTTTCTAGTGTTGTGATTTTCATATATCCTATTTAGAGAAGGTTCTTTTGTAGATCTCATGTGCTAACCATTGGAGTTATAGAAGCCAATGTTTGATATAGTATAGCTAATATTTTGAAACTAATGTATTGGGTGATTCTTGTCTTTTATTTTTGCTATATAGAGGAGCCTCTATATATATTTCTAAAATAATATACACATTACTTACAATGATCAATGAACTTAATAGAAAATATGTGTTTTATTAAGTGATTTTTGACTGGTCTTTGTTCATAATTGCTTATTGTGTGCATGTTCCTCTTTGTTGATTATTATATTTTGATTTTTTAAGCTATACTCTATTAGTACATTTCATATCTATCTAGAATGGGCCTTTTATTTTGGTTTATTTACTTTATGCAATATCTATTGCTTTTCACCCCCATTAGCACAACAATTTAAGAATATAATTAGGATAGATAAGATATAGACACTCTAATCTTAGAGATTGTATTGTAGGGACCATCCTCATTACATATTCCACATTGCTACATATGAGGATTTCAATGTTCTTGGCCCTACGTGGTACTTTAGCCCTTGAAAAATATATAATATTGAGCCAATAGTTTCTAACATTCTCAATGGACTTGAATAGTTTTAAAGGATTTTAGGCTCTACTACATGACTCAAACTCACTATTGGATAAGTCTTGGTGGATTATTTGCTACCAATTGTACATGTTTTAGTTGGTGAATCTATATCAATTAACCTAAAAAATATTATGACCCCTAGAATTACTACAAGTGTTGTAACTAGAGCTAACTCATATATCCTTGTGCAACCCCTAGGATCAACCTTTCTATAGGTTCATTAGAGCTTATCTATGCCCTTCACTAAGCACATTGGAAGGGGATTGAGTAGTTGTCTACCAATCTTACACCAAAACTAAAATTCATTGAGTATGATTAGGCCCTATATTCAATCATTCATAAGGAGATTGATGATATGAAACCTACCATTGCACCCATGATCAATGATTCTCACATCACCATCTCATTATTATACAATGTGGATCTATTGAATCTAATTAACATATAGATTCAAAGTAGATTGCCAGTTCCGAATAGATTAATGACATCTTGGAATATAAACACATAATATTGTAGGATGCATGCAAGACAAACCTGAATATTGTGGCATAATATATAGTAGAAATATAGGCTTGCATGCAAACCCCTCATAAAGAAAAACCTCTCCTCTCATATGGAATCCAATGGCAAGGTTCTTTTTTCAAGTCTGTTCTACAAAGAGATAAATAATAAGGGCCTATATGAGACCAAACTTGATGGGTTTTCCCTAGCACAAGCAATGTAGGAAATGGTGGCTATAATCAATCCGATCTCTAACTTGGGGATACTCATTCAAGCCAATATATTACAAGCTCAACATATATCATACAAAAATACACTAGAGCTAGAGTGTAGGTATAGGTTAAGTTACAAAAAATAAACCTACCTAGCAATGAAGATTAGGAGAGGATCGTGACTTCTCTTAGTTGAATTTAAGGGGCATCTATATTCCTTGAATTTTGTAAATTTTGAAGTTATAATTTTTTATTGGTGACTATATGCCCAATTGATACACGTTTGGGTCCATCTCTTTCCGCAAGTGGCCAAGTTTGTATTGAATCCTTCACTGTAGGTGGTAGAATCATTTTGCCTCAATGTTTGATCAATAAAAGTTCCCCATAAACTATAGGTCCGACCACTTTTTTCTATTTTATACATTTTGGTGTTTTAGTGTAGTTTTGGTAATCTTCTAAGTCTCGATAAATGAACACATCTAATGTTCCAAGTTAGACCTGATTTGATGGCTTGTAGGATTTATATAAAGAGGTAGAAATTGTTTTCACAAGAATCCTTGATTGTGACATTTGGTATTGCAAGTAATATTATAAGGTGAAAAGTGCTCTATATAAGTATCAACAAGCACCACTTCTTTTATTGGTTTAATTTTTAAGTTATGAATTAACTAATAAGGCTATGTGGCATGCTCCTAATGATTCCTAGAAAAGTGAAGAAAAATATCATAAAAGAGAGTAGATTGTCTGATCTAGTAATTTGATAGATTCATCTGATTCTGTCTTGGGATGAATGACCATTATGCCACATAAATGCTTCTCCTTGCATCTCAACAATATAATTTTGATCCTTGCAATTTATTGTGTCGCCATAAGCAAGTATAAAGAATTAAAGTAGCAAAGGCGACTCAATCACATCTAGAATTTGAATTTCACAAAAAGCCATGGTTGAACATTCATGACCAATAGTATAGTAATAATAAATGGAATTCACGAAATAGTTACCAAGGATCCCTCAACTATGTCCAACCATCAACAAGTGTAATTAAGGTGTTAAAATTTACATAGAGGTATTTTCCTTTGTGAATTTATGGTATAGTTTTAGGTGAGAAAGTCATTATGAGCTACCTATAGTATAGACTATATATATGGGCTTGTGCTCCCATTTCAAATATAGGATATTTTTTACAACTAACCTATATCTATCCTAATATGTTAGTTGATTTTTGGATGACACTTGTATTACTAAGCTTTTGGGCTTGATGTATTAATTGATTCTTGCTTTTATTTTCTACTATAGAAGGGAGCCTCTATCTATGTTTTTAAAAGAATATGCATGTAACTTACTATGATTAGGAACTCAATAGAAAGTGGGTGTTGTCCTTAGTGATTCTTGATTTATCTTTTTTCATTATTTCTTATTGTGTGCATGTTCCTCTATTGATTATTACATCATTATTTAAGACATTCTCTTGTAGTAAAGATAATATCTATCTAGGGTGAGCCTTTTATTTTTCTTCATTTATTTTTTATAATTTTTATCTCTTATCACCCCCTTCAACACAAGAAATTTAGACTTAATATTAGGATAGTAGAGACCCAATCACCTAATCTTATAAATTATATTGAAGGGTACACCCTCATTGTAGGTCCCCATTGTTTTTGCAAGAATTTCTATGTTCTTAGTCCTCCATGGCACATTAGCCCTATTAAGATATTTCTTGGAAATATTTATAAAAATCAGAAATATAATAGACCACTTCAAGGGGGTGAGCTCCAATAATAAGATAATATATGAATTCAATATCGTATGATATGATGATATGTGTGAGAGTTCTCTTCCTTATTTATACTAGGCTAAGCTATGTAGGGAGATATCCTTCATCCTAATTAATGGGTATTAGTGTGTTAACTAATATTTATGTTAGGGTTAAGCATGCCACAAGTTCTTATCCTTAGGAATATATAATATATAATTATGAACATATCATATTAGGATCATAACATTGCCTTCCCCTTTAGAAAAGCATTGCCCTCAATTTTTAGCAACTCTAAAATCTTCCATATGGATTATGTTGGAAGCTCGATGCTTCCACCCCTCAATCAACGCTGATCACATGATTCGTGACATGGTCTAATAGCCTCCCATGAGATCCTTAAATAGGATAGTAGTGGATTCCTAGTAGGTCATCTTTTTGGGAATAACAGCTAGCTCAACTCCCATAAATGTGGTATCAGAGCGGGGTCATGGATTTGAATCTCATGGTTGCGTTGGGGGGGGGATTGTTCGAAGCCCAACGCTTCCGCCCCTCAGTCAACGCTGATCATGTGATTCATGACATGGTCTAATAGCCTCCCATGAGATCCTTAACTAGGATAGTAGCAGATTTCTGGTAGGTCAACCTTTTGGGAATAATAACTAGGTCAAGCCAAACCTTGTTCTTCACCATTCCTCGCTATATCGTAGGGCTTAGAAGGGACATCATGGGTTGGCGGGCATATGCCACCTGTCATTGTGACATCATCTTTTTCTTCCATCGCCTTAACCTTTATCGAGTCGCACCATCTATGCTGTGGGCACCATTTGATCAACATCACTTAATCTTCACTGTTGCCCGCTATACTACATGACTCAAAAGGGATCCCACATTCATCATTCCATGTTACATATTTAACTAGAAAATTCTTCCACTTGATTAGGAATTTTGATGTGGCTCTGTTTTCCAATATGACTTTGGAAACTCCATGAAAATTTTGTATATTTTGTATGAATACTTTTTCCATAATATTAGTGGAAAAAAGATGAGAGAGTCTACAAAAATATTTATTCTTAATTAATTTATCCACAACAAGCCAGATTACATCAATATTATTTATCTTTGGTAGCCCCATAATGAAGTCCATTAATCTTTTTGTCCAGTGTTATATTAGAATGCCTAATAATTGTACTTGAGTCCTAGAGTCTTTATTATTTCCCTTTTATTTTGTTGGCATATCAAACATTTTACCACCAATTTTTACATATTCACTTTAATACCTTCCCAAAATAAATTTTTCTTTATAGGATGATAGGTATGAACAAATATTCTATAGTATCTTAACTCCTCTAAGTGACACCGAATGTCTTGAGTATTCTAATTGTTTCACTCTACATACACATTTGGATTGTTTTACATAGATTTTATTTTCTTCTAATTCATTAGCAAAAGGAATATGAAACTTATATTTAAGAGTGATTTTGTTTAGTTTCTTGTAATGTGAGAATATTCTCCATGGATCATCCATTTTATTAAGAATAAGCATAGGGAATAAATATAATTTTTTTGGGGATGAACAATGCTTCTTGGTATAAATTCAATATCTTGAATTAGAGGCACATCCTTGGATTCTTGAAATACTTGTTGATTGTGTTGAATAATCTCTTGAATTTTTGGTTTATTTTGAGTTATCATATCTTTTGCTTCTATAAAATGTAATTGCGCCCCTATATTATAAGAACCAAGTTCTTGAGTAATTTCTCCATCCTATGGGAGCTAATGATTTCACTTGGTGGTGATTTTATTTCCAAAACTACATACTTTTTCTCATGTATCCTAAGACCCATGGATAAATCTTGAAATTTAAAAGATATTGTTCCTAATTATTTAAGCCATTGCACACTTAAAACATCCACTCCCCTAATAGGGATAGCAAATATTTCTGAATCTAGTTGATAATTTCCCATTGAGTGTTTTATATGATGACATTTACCACCACAAGGTAGTTGTTTCCCATTAGCTATCATGAAGTTTGAAAATTAGAGACATGATAAACAAAATACTTGAGTTTATTACCTAATCTTCTATCGATAAAGTTGTGTACTACCAATATCCACTAACACTTTCACATTTTTCTTTTTATATTACCAATTACTTTGAATGTTTGTGGTACATTTGTTTCATTTAATGTATGTAGGGAGATAATAGTGCTTTTTTTTCCTTGGAATCCTCATTCTTAAGTTTTATGTTTGGTTGTTTTTTAGGTACTCATCCCTCTTCTTCAACCTCATTATTTTATCACTACTAGAACACTTATGACTCCTTGACCATTTGCTATAACAATTCCAATATGGTTCTTTTTCTCTTTACTCAATCTCTTATTGAGGAGAGAGCTTGCTGATTTCTCTTAGGTTAAATAATTTGTACATGTTTTTCTAGTAAAATTAGTCACATTTTTATTAGTTACTCTCATTATTCACCTTTGGTGGTGTTTTTTTATAAATATGCAATGCTTGTTGCATAGATTTCCTAACTATACAAGGTTCCAACAAATGAACATCATGTTAAATTTGGTCCTTAAGTCCATTGATGTACAATTATAGTCTTTGGTAAGGTATCACCTTAGGAGCTCTAAGTGCCAATCTTAAATTCTCAACATTATATTCAAATAAATACGTTAATTATTTTCAATGCATGGTTGCTCATAGAAGGTTGCTAATTCTTTACTAAATTATTTCCAACTAAATAATTGTCCTTATCTATCAGTCATCTTCCATTTGTACCATTGGTGAGGCCATAATTCTAAATATGGTAAAGCTATGTCAATCATGGTATTATTTGGTATATTGTGAATTTTAAATTATTGTTCTATGAGGCTTATCCATGAAATTACAATTCTACCATCAAATATATGAATGTTTATTCTTGGTAGGTATAATTGTTGACCTCAAAAAGGTTCCCTATCCCTTGATTTGGTTTATTAGGGTTGTACCCACATTGGTGGTTTTGTTGGGACTGTATTTTGATAAAAAATCCTTTAGTAAATATATCTAAACCCTCATTTAAGGATTTTACAAATGGGTCAAACAATTTATCTTTAATGAAATGTATCATTGTATCATATCCTTGTGGAATTCTTTCTTGAATTTTAGGTGGTGGAAAAAAAAATGGGTCCTTATATTTTGTATGTGTAGAGAGGTCCTCTAATCCTAAAGATGACATGACTTTATTTTATTTTTTAAGATGTATTAAGGTAGGAAAGTATTTGGTGTGAAAGAGAATCTGATGTTTCAATTTGGACCAAACTTAGAACACTAGATCAAGGAATATATTTTATGTCTAAAAATAAATTTCAAAGAAGTAACCCTACCTAATTTTTGATAATATTTCCAAAATATTTTTTTACAAAAATTCCAAAAATTGTAGCCTATAGAGCAAATTAATGAAAATTTTGACTAAAATTTGACCATTAAATTAAAGGATTTATTTTATTTCCAATAGTAAATTACAAATGACTAACCCTAACTAATTTTTTATAAGTTTTTCAAAAATACAATTAAAAAAATCCTAAAATTTTGGTCTATAGAGAAAATTAATTAAAAAAAGTAAAATCTTATTAAGTTTTAGAAAACTTACCTTTAAAGTATGATTTTTTTTACAACTTACCTAATACATACCTCAAAGCCCAAAAAAGAGATCCAAATTCTTATTGGTTTGGAAGTTATGGCGGAAACAAATTTTTTGGCCCAAATCGTACCTCTGATACCACTTGTTAAGATATTTCTTAGAAATATTTGTAAAAATCAGAAATATAGCAGACCACTTCAAGGGGATGACCTCCAATAATCATATAATAACATATGAATTCAATATTTTATGATATAATGATATGGGGGAGAATTCTTCTCCTTATTTATAGGCTACAATATGTAGGGACAAACTCTTTCATCCTAATTAATAGGTATTAGTGTATTAACAATATTTATGCTAGGGTTAAACATGCCACAAGTTCTTATCCTTAGGAATATATAATATATACTTAGGAATATATCATATTAGGATCATAAAAAGCCATTGAAAAGGTCTTTACACTAAGCCAATAGCTAGCCATCATTCCTCATTTGATCTTTATGTACAAGGCAAGAATCATTATAAAAAAACATCTTCCTTATTTAAAAGATATACATATGTATTCAAAATTTCCACATAAGTAGCCTTAAGTGATACATGTAAAAATAAAAGAATTGAGCCTAGGCCTATACCTAATAGAGATATTTGAAGATGTTTCAAATTTAAACCTAATATATGATTAGAGAGAAATGAGATGATTAAAAAATAATGAATTTTAGATTTGAGAAAAAAAGTGGTTACGATTAGACCAAAAATTAGAAAATAGAAAGGAGGTTAACTGTAGGATAAAGCACGAGGTGGGATCAAAAAAATAAAGTTAATGAAAATGTAGGGATAATAAACACACCCTACATTAATTAGATGCTAAATATATTTAACAATTAATATCAATCACATAAATTAAGAGCTAAGACTATGGAATGCAATTGCTATTAAAGAGAGGGTTAGGATGTGCTTACCTTTGTTTGTTGCTCTTGGGTAGTTGATAGTTGATTTTTTGATATAAACTATGGTTGATGATTGAATTTTACATTTTTTATTGAATCAACATTGTGTACACAAGACTTAGAATGTTTGCTCAACTCTCAAAGTAGGTTGCACTTGTGGTTTAGTCCTCCTGGTGTATTTTTATCCTCTACTCTCTTGCATTTTGGTACCT
The DNA here is from genome assembly GCA_007258455.2 of Sequoia sempervirens. Lineage (NCBI taxonomy): Eukaryota > Viridiplantae > Streptophyta > Pinopsida > Cupressales > Cupressaceae > Sequoia > Sequoia sempervirens. The sequence continues at coordinate 208,405 of VDFB02115430.1, read as the reverse complement.
ATGCAAGTACACATTTGAAGATGAGTGGTGCTAAGAAGCACCCTATGGAGATTACTATTTTGTAGAGGGAAAGTGTTGAAACTTCCTTGATAATTAGTTAGTCCCCATTATTGATGAACAAGTTCAAATACACCAATAAGAAATGTAATATGCCTAAATAAAAATTCAAATGTGTACTATCTGCTTATAATGCAAGTACTAATATAATGTAAGTGAGATTCTAATGATTTGATTCAATAATTTTGATAGTCCAATGTGATGATGAACTAATGACCTAGGTATTTTCCTTGGATATATGATCCTTAGTGCTCAATTCAATGTATTTGTGCACAAGCTGATGGCTAATAGTTTGATTTTTAATTAGGAGGGTTAGACCACATGGTTGTCCTATCTAGATGATATATCTACATTTGTGATTTTAGTCTAGGGTGACAATAAATTATAAAGATGAGCCAGTCATATTCTATAGTAATGTATTGAGCATAATATAGGCTAGGCCTAGGATTAGGGCCAACTTACACATAAAACAAGATAATTTGAGCATAAAGACAATGTATTTATGACAAAACTAAAAGCAAGTGTAAAAAAGAAGGCTTACATTTTTCTCCTCTACACTTTATATGAAAACGAACTTTTCTAATACATCTTAGAAAAATTACCCATCCTAATACCATTTTTGAGTGAAACACATTTAAAACTAACCACTTTTAACACCATTCCTAAGTAATTTTCTTCTTCAATGCTATTTTATTGCCTTGGAACTCCCAACTTTGAGCTTAATTTCTTCTTGATAGAAAGAAGCTAAGTCTTTTTTAACTAAAATAAATCATTGGCACATTGTGCTTTATACATAATTGTTTACATACATAAATATATGACTAGTAAATATAATTGTTTAAACCCTTCCCTCCTAAACAACCACAAAATTCAACTATTTAAGATCATTCTCTCTTCTTTATATCTTATTCCCATAAATATCTTAACTTTCATACAACACAGATTTTAAGTGAGAAGATGCCCCACCTAAACAACCATAAAGTTTGGCTGTTTAAATTCATTCTCTACCTCAACACCCATGAATCTCTTAGCTTTCATGGTAATCTTTCACCAAATAAACTTATTCCGTACTCCCAAATAATATTCATAGATTTTTATGGTAATTATTTAAACCCTACAAAAACAAAAAAATCTTCATTTTGGAAGAAACAAACTAAGAATGAGGTCTTACGGACAGGGCTTTAGGATCTATTTTTAAGGAATGAGAGATCTCATGAGATGAAAAATAAGTACTACAAGAAAAATTGAAATATTTTTCTTGAAAATAAGTGCCCTGATTCTCAATTTTTTAGATTGGCTTAAAACTTCATCTACCTGATTAGGATATTTTTAGAAGTCCCTCTGTAAAACCATAGCCTAGGCCCAGGCTAGCAGTCGAATGCATTGATTTTTTGACTTATCTAGGGGAGAGGACCCAGTAGTTGTCCACCCTATCCTCGCGCTTCTAATTATCCTACGTGGAAATTTCAAATCACTCCCAATTTTTTACAGCAGCTTACTTGGCAAGTCCCCTGCTTATAACTAAGGTTTCAGGACCACATCATCAAATATGATGCCACATCAGCATGCTTTTTGTCAAGGTGTCCAAAAAGGCCCCCAAAAAAAGTGAGACCAATACTTGTGCATTCACAGCATGTTTTATTGAGTGCTGATGTGGAATCACATGATTGGTTGCTTTTTAGATCAAAGGAATGCATTTTATTTAATTATGGGTTGTCATCATCAACGCTAACAACTTTAAAATCACAACTATTGGTCCAATATTGATAAAATTATTAGGCATTATATAAACAACTATCACAACTATTGAAACATGCTCAGGTACCTGAATCCTCTCATAAAAAAACAGTCACATAGAGACAAACGATAAGAGGCAAACAGTGCTTTTGAAAAAGAGAACGGACTAGACTTGAGAGAGTATGGAAGAGTATCCAAGTTGTTTGATCTTTGTGTCCCGTGATGAATGCGGAAGCCATGATTGTAAAATTTGAAGCTTGAAAGGCTACAAGAAAGTCCTTTCCCATACCCGTGAATATTCATGTTCTCGACTGCACAAATTCCTTCAACCCATTCTCTGTCTCTGTGTTTTTGAGCTGGTAAAGATCGGTATGACCCAAGTTGCTTGGATGGTTAGTATTGAATTATTCTTTTCGGAATAGAGAGACAAACGCCAAAAGACACAGCACTCCGGTCGAGGACAATGTTCACATTTTGAGCTTGCAGCTTTATCAACAACAACAAATCTACTGCAACATTTTGTCTATTTGCTCATAAATTTCCATCCTTCATCTTTACAGACAGATTTGCTTACTTTGATAGTGATGGGTGCTTTCTTGGTTTTCAGGAAGGTGGTTTTTAACAAAGGCTGTCTGAACCCAAATTTTAGATGAAGAAGATCTTCAACAATGGAGCGGGTGTTAGATTTAGTTTGCAGGATTGTGTGTGTGATGGTCTTGGGATTGCTTTGCAGTCATGGAGTAGTTGTTCAAGCACAGCAGCTGAGCAAGGATTTTTATAGAGATTCATGTCCTAATGTTGAAAGAATTGTGCGAAATGTGGTGGCACAGAAACTGAAAGAGAATCCTACTTCGGCGCCAGGGGCTCTTCGCCTGTTCTTCCATGATTGTTTTGTAGAGGTCTGAATGTTTTATAAAAGGAGATGCACATGATGTTTCCAGAGTTTTATCTAAACCAGTTAGAAGATTTTAGAGAGTAACTATATTAATATTTTAGATTACACACTGATCTATTAGTAATAACATTGATACAATTAAAACTTACAAGCATATTAACTCAAAGCCATATACAGCAAAGAATATACCAGCATTGAGTAGTTCCATGGAGAGGAATTGATGAGTGATTTATATTTTAAATTACAAAAAATTGAAAAAATTGTGATCCAAGCTACCATAAAGCATAAAGTCTGTAAACTGGTAGGAGAAAATTTAAGAGCTTATCGATCTAAATAAGTAGCTGATTGTTTTGACAAAACAGAACATGCCACTCTGTTTAAGATTTTCCCTCTTGATATACCTTTCTTTTGAATCTTTCATCTTTTAGTTTTTTAACAATTTTGGATTGAACTTTATGGTCTACAGGGGTGTGATGCATCAGTTCTTATTGCTTCTAGTGAGGAGAATGTAGCAGAGAAAGATGCAGATATCAACAAGTCGTTACCTGGAGATGGGTTCGATGTATTCTTCAGAGTGAAGAGAGCATTGGAGTCACAGTGCCCTAATGTTGTGTCTTGTGCTGATGTTATGGCCATGGCAACCAGAGATCTCGTCTCTATGGTGATTTCTTGAATCTTTATCTTACATTTTATGCATTATCTGACCCTAAGATCTGATAGGGTGCTTGTAATATTTGATCAGTAGAAACATGGCCAGGCTAATAGTTTCTCTTACTGCAATCCATTATTTGCAATACCAGGGATTTTTTAAGTGCCTTCAATCTGTAGGTGCATATTCTTAAACTATTGAACCATTGATACTTTTTAGGTTTATATTTTTCAACCTTACACAAACAAGCTCTATTGGAGGAATGTTTTGGTTCTATGATGGTTATATGCAGTAGTATAATTTGTCATCAAGCTGCAACTAATCAAGAGTAGAGATTTATTGGACATATTTGCATGATTTGTACGATTGGTGAGGTGCAATTCCATAGTGTGTGAACCCTCTTATAGAATCATTAAAGGCAGTTATTTACTCATTTGCATATTTTGTACAATTTTTCAGATGGAGTCTGATAGTGTGTCAATCTATACATGAATACATTAAGGACAGTTCTTTCAAGTTATCACTATCTGCAATATGAACACAAGTTATACAATAGCCAACATCTATTAATATCTTATTTTCTACAATCAGGTTGGAGGGCCATCATGGGAAGTTCTCAAGGGGCGCAGAGATGGTCTCATCTCAAAGGCATCAAGGGTAGCAGGAAACTTGCCAACAGTAAACATGACAGTTGATCAGCTCATTTCATTGTTTCACTCCAAAGGTTTAACCCAAGCTGACATGGTGACTCTCTCTGGTAAAGCCAATTAAAAAAATACATTTCCTTTCTCCTCAAATTAAAAAACTAGAAATGTTTAATATGCATTATTTAGAGGACCCTTTTTCTTAATCAATCCCAATAATACAATCAAATTAACCATTATTCATTTGAATAGACCATGTAAGTAAAGCCTTAAAAGTCTCTCTCCCCAGGCCAAGAACCATTGCATTTGTAATAAATGTGGGTTATTGTGCATTGTTTCTATGCACAATAACATTATCAGCTGTGGAAATCATAATGTAGGTTGTTTGAAGAAACACCTTTTAAGGCTTTAAGGCTTACCTTTCTTAGCAATAACCATTGCACTGTGAAGTGTAGGTTTCTACAACATTTGTAGATTGCTTAAATAAGACTTTTAAGGTCTATCTCTTAGCAACAACCATTGCATTATAAATTGTAGGCTCTTTAACTTAGGTCTTTGATGTCCATTTCCCTAATCAATAATCATTGCATGTAAGATCATGTTACTGGTATGGTGTTACAATAAGGTGTTTTTGCTGGAAACTATTACATTGAAAGGTGTTGTTGCTTGTATGATTAATCCCTGTTTTTGATCAGGGGGTCACACCATTGGATTTGCACACTGCAATGAGTTCATATATCGAATTTATAACTACAACAAAACATACCAGGTGGATCCCACCATGAATCCAAGCTATGCAAGCAGGCTCAGAGCTGCTTGCCCAAGAGATGGTCTTGATCCAGATGTTGTAGCCTTCAATGATGTTTCCACTCCCACTGCTTTTGACAATGCTTATTATCAGAATGTTAAGAGAGGATTTGCTCTTCTGGCTACAGATCAAATTCTTTATGGGGATCCTCGCACTAGTGCTTATGTTAATCTATTTGCCATGTCCCAGGACAAGTTTTTTAACTTCTTTGGGCTGTCCATGATAAGGTTGGGCAATGTGGGTGTTAAAACTGGAAATCAAGGAGAAATCCGCAGAGACTGTGGAGTCTTTAACAATTAGAAGTAGTTCTGCAATCTTTCTGTTCTCTTTTAGGCATCTTATTGTCTCATAAATATTCCAGTCGTTATTCAAATTCTAACATTGAAAGGAGCAATGTATGAATTTTTCATAGGAAAAAAGTGTCATGAATTTAATTTTATGACTGTCAAACTAAAGTTTGGCTTTCAACTAAAAAAATACATTTAATTATTAACAGAGAATTATATGGAACTGTTCTACAGAAAAAAATGCAACACTTGGAGCATGTATTCCAATGCTCTAGCTGAACAATTCAAAATTCACTTTTGATGACACAAAATTATACATGAGCTTAAAATTAACTTTCTGTTTGAAACATGAATCCATTTTCTCGATCACAAAAGAATGCAGAGTCAGCATGCAAAATCAACATTCGATGTCTATAAACTTCAATTATGGAACAAATGCCAATCACTCAATTTTTGAGTGATGATTTGGGGCTTCCCTTGGAATCCAGGTGTTTCCATAGTGACGCCTAGGGGTCTATCTATCCCTAAATCTGTCACTTAGGTGACACTTGACCTAGACATCTCACATTGAAACTTATAGGAGCCATAAAGGAATCTAAACCTGAAATCTAAAATATTCCACATGATCTCATTATAGTAATAGCTCCTATTTTCATATTGTTAAGGTCCATGCCCTCTAAGGTGTCCCACTAGTGATAGTTTGAGGAAAGACATTGGAATTAAATTTGACTCTGCACCTTTTGAGGTGTCAATTGTTTGAGACAAATTTTGAACATCAAGAGTGATATCCTGAGTCCTTAGGACTACTGGTCTTCCAAGAGAAAATTCCAAACCTCATGCCCTCCAGTGATAATTTGAGGCATCTCATGTGACATTTCCTTGGGTTTGTGTTGCACAATAGGGAATGAACTAGACATGACCAAAATGATAACTAACAAAAATCAACACTATGCAAGTTCAACTTTCCATCACAAACAATAAAAACAAGGCAACACACAAATTCTTTCCCATGGCATGAACATTAGATTTGAAAATAACCTTAAATCTAATATGTCAAAAAAAAAAAACTTCGAACATCCAGTCATTCAAGAATCCATCAAGGAACCATAATGGATTTAAAAAAATGTATTCATTTAGAAAACCTTTTGTTAAATAGTCTTTCATAGATCTACAATACATATATTTTGATTAATTATAAAATCTACAAAAACACAAATGCAAATTTGAATGTGTTGATACATCTGAAATAACTAGAAATATGAAGCATCTTTCAAACAAAGGACTATCACAAATACTCAACAAGTAGGCAAAAAATAAATAAATCCACTACATGCATCTAGGGGTTGTCTAGGAGCTCTAGGTCACCACATGATCAACTCCACAACCTTTGCATAAAAAAACTATTACAAGAGCTTCTAGGTTAGTGCCAAAAGCCAACTTCCATGTCTTGCACACATGTAGCAAGATTTTCCAAACTAGAATCTTGATCTTGATCTAGTTGTGTTTCCATTTTTTGAACCTAAAAATTAAGATCACCTACATAGAGCTTCCAATCAAACATGGATTAATATCACAAGAAGACAACCCTCCTATAGCAAGAACCATTGATTTGAGACCAAATGAAAAGAACTATTCACACATCACTAGTATCAAAAGATCAAAATGAAGGTATGATACAAAGGGAAAGGAACTAAGCTTACATTAAAAAATTGAATAATTCTTACATCAATCCTATGAGAGAAGCAACATAAATAAGGTCTAGATATAAACACTAATTAGTAGGGAAAAACACATAACACAAGATATATCCTAAGAAATACTTGTGGAAAAAACCCATCCTCCAAAGCACATTCAATTTATTATTCAATAAAAAGTTACATTACATTCCCAAAGTACAAGTGCTATATCAAGAGTCTAGGGATATAAAAAGCCATTAGCTTCATGAAGTCAAGTACGCACAACACATGCATCTTATACATGTGCTCCACTATACGAGCAAACCAACAACATCCCAACCATACATCTATGGTCATACTACAATGTCATAACCATAAGAAAAATAAGTCATATGTAGAGTGAATCCAATAGTATACCCTAAAAACGCGCCCCTCGTATCTATTTAAACCACTAATATATTCATATGATATATAGGAAAGTCCAAAAAATAGAAATCAAGAATAGTTTCTAATACTACATGCTAAAACCATGAGAAAATTAGCCACTTGAATTAGCAAAAAATATTGAAGGTATTCACTTTTTCAATAAGATGATCTCATATATTCTCAAAAGATCTTCCTTGATTTTATACTCTATGCCTAACTTCCTCTTTTCATGCTCTTTTACTAGGATAACCTTTTCATGTCTTACAATTTTTAGTCACATTTATATCTTCCATGATACTAAGTGCTACTTAGAACTTGTTAGTTATAGATTACAATTTTTTAAATTTTACAAGTAGGAAATAATGCACAACAAGACACCCATTTCCATGGGGAACATACAATTTAATACAAACTGTAACAATAAATATGAATATTAAAAAATTGCAAGGTGTATGCCACCTAATCTCAACAATAAATATATAGTCTTATCATTTAATATAAAGTGTTCAAGAGGAATGTATCATAAAGTCTATATCAAATTTAAAGAGAACCATGACGAATCATGCATAGAACATCTCTCACTAGAATGGACCTCAATTTCCACACTACACCCATGTGAATGATGTTCCCTTCATTAATAAAACACAAATAAATTCAAAAGAACACACACACACACATCATAAGGGCACATAATTAATATTAACTACAATATTAATGAACATTAGAAAATTGTAAGGTTTATGACACCTAGTCTCAATAATAAATATATATAAAGTTTATCAAATATAAATTATCCATGAGGAATGTAACATAAAATTCATATCAAATATGAAGAAAACCATGATGAATTATGCATGGAACATCTCCTAGGAGAATGAACCTCACTATCCACACTTTGATTACATGAATGATGTACCTTGAACCCTACATATATAGAACATGTAATAACTCATTTAAGAATAGACACACACACACACATAATGCCAAATTAATTAAAATAAATTTGTTAAATTTACTTGTATATGAATATATTTCAATAGATGATCTCACCTAGGGTCTATTGAGCAGGAATGGGAGTGGAGGAGAGTGGGAATGAGAGTGGATTCAAGAGAGGTAATGAGAGCGGAAGAGAAGAATTTGAATTGGATGATGACGAGGATGATGGAAAAGAGGATACAAAAGATGAAGATTTGGAATACCCTTGAGATAGTGGTGATGATGATTTGCTGCTGGAAATTCTTCTCAAGGAAATTTGTTGGGTTCTTTCCTTGATTCCCATGTGGCTTCTAAAAGTGTGTAGTTTGTAGAAAGGCCTCCTTTATCTTTTGACTTCGGCTTGTGAAAGGGGTTTCTTCTCTTGGTGGTGGTTGAGTCTTCTCCTCATGTGTTGTTTTCCTTGTCTAATGCTTGGGTTGGTTTCTCCCCTATTCGAGTTGAGTTGAGTTCTCCTCCTAAATAGGGATCACTAGATTGTGGTGATGGGGCTATTATTGATCCCTAGGTACAAATCTCATATATCTTACATCCTATTTTTTCCTTCTTGGATCCTTTGCCGCTTTTCTCTATGGTGGTTGTTGGTTCCTTTATTTTTATTGTTGGCTTGAGTAAGGGGTTTCTACCTCAAGTTGTTTCTCAAGTTGGTAGGGTGGATGACCTCACTGGGGATTGACTTGGTGGAGAGGTGTTATAGATTGCTTCTCCTCCTTGTGTTCAACAGGTTTGTGGTGTTAGGGTTGGATCCTTTGCTAAGACACCCCATGCCTCTATTTCACTAAGTATTCCTAATGTGTGGTGGAGTGAGCTTTAGAGAGTTTGATGTCTTCCCTTGTTGGAAGATTTTATAGCCATAGACCAAACATCGATTTTATTCATAGTTGTACATTCGATTGTTTCACTCATTTGCTATGAGTGATGACCTTGATGAATGGTTTCCTCTTGTTCTCCTTTAGATCCATTGAGGATTGCACCTTGGTAAGGCCTTTCTTCTTTTAGTAAGATGGATTGCTAGTTTTGATGCTACCAAGGTTAACATGGTTCCTATTTGGGTTTGTCCCCTCGAGCTCCCTTTGGAGTTTTGGGATGAAAGTATCATTCATGGTATTGTTGATGCTATTGGTCAATTTATTACCATTTGTAGTGTAGGAAATTGTATACCTTTACAATTTCACACTATATTTGGGTCCCTTAATTAAGCTTCTAATTTGCCAAATTATGCATTCTAAAGCTCATTTTTCTCGTTTCCTGAAAGGGGAACCTATATTTAATTAATACAAATAATATTTTAATCACCCTGAAATGAACATGTCCTGGACTTTTGGGCCAAGACCCATTTTCCCAAGGGAGAATGGGTCCTCCATAGGTCCTAGGTCCCAATTTTTAATATGTTTTTGGTGGTATTTTAATGATTCATATTTCATATGCAAATGTCAAGTTTTGGAATCTAAGCTTTGGGAAATTAGATAAACACCTATAAATACATAGTTATTTTATCAATTCAAATCATCTAGCATTAAGAAAAAATTCATATGAGAAAATATATTGTCAAGAGCATTTAAGAGCAAATTTTTTAGTCATTTTTTGTAGCATTCAAGATCCTATCATCATGTTCAAGCTTATATGTGTTCATGTCATCTTGTGAAGGCTAATATGCATTGTTGATCCTAAAGAATCTAAGCATTCAAGTATCCAATAAATCAAGCAAAAGAAAGATCAAGTTCCTTGGAGTGATGTGTTTGACTTAGTCCTCTAAGGGAAGCCATTAAAGGTTTGGTGAGTTGTAGCAAGAAAGTGTTAATTCATCATTCCTTCCATAGTGCATTATCTTTCTATTAAGGTTTAATTACCAAACATGGGGTTCGACTAAGGAAAACCCCCATTCAAAACAAACAATTTTTCCTCTCTTTGTATGTGTAGATTACAGATGAAAGAAGGATTGAGAAGATCTCAAGGAGAACTTTTGCATTATTGTTTAAAATTTTTCATCATTGTTCTCAAGCCATGGAAACTCAAATTCAAAATTTATTTTTGACTTTTGGAAAGTGGGACCTAGGGAAAACATAAGCTCATATCTTGTACTAGAGGACCCCAAAAGTTGACCAAGACACCCTTACAAGGATCCATTCACCCTTGGGAAAATATGTCCTTTTATAGAGGTTGAAACTAATTTTTTGAGCATATTTTCCATCTTCTGGGCTTCCCAGATCCACTGGTAAACTATTGTTTTTGACTTTTAGTCTTTGGGATCTTGCATTTTTAATATTAGGGCATATAAGATAATTAGTTTAATCATTCCAAAATATTTCTAATCAATCCCAATCCCCCCTAGGATATAGATCTGGGTTTGGTTGGCTCAACTTTAAGGTTGATAGTTAGACAATTCACCTTGTTGAGCTATATCCCAATGTAATTTATAAAAATGTGGAAATGACCCTAGGTTATGAATACTAATCTTAGAGTCACCATATTTTTATGTATATATAGTGAGCAAGCTTGGGATGCAGACGACCTATCTTAGGTTGGCTTGCATGTGACATACTTCATTCTTTTCTTTCTCTGTTATCTTTAGCGTTTCATTTTGGTGGCAACCCCTCTTCATGACAACTTTATTTGGAAACATATGTTTGGCATAGGGCTTTCCAAATAAGCTCTCATTGCCCTTTAATCAATTGGAATTTATCATTTTCTACTTTAAAGTAATTGCTCACATCATGGTGTTTAGCAATTCCTTTAAAGTGGGGGCATACATTGGTATTATTACATTGGAATCATTACATTGGCATTATTACATTAACATTATTGGCATTGACATTTTTTATTGAAGCCAATGGTGGAACATGATGGATTCTAGGCTTGAGAGACACACTTCTCATGCCCTAATGACTTGTTTCCTAGTGTTCCCATCTTCAATCTTTATTAGCATCTTATCATTTTTGTGGCACCTTATCAAATTTATTAGGGAGTATAACTTTTGGTATGGATGACATATGGAAGGCCTGTAGACCTGGCGTGACTTTTCCTTTAGTCACCATTTTTATGGGTATACACCTTATAGACCTAGTGTTTGTTTCTCATTTTTTTTTGGACAAACAAATGAGGCTTGATCCATTCCAGTTGGACAAACAGTTGGGGATTGATCCACTTTTTTCTCTTTTCCTTTTTGCATTAGCTTTAACATTGCATGCTTGTGTGCCTTGTCTTGTTGCACATATCTTACAAATCTTGTGTGTCCCTTTATCCTTATGTTGGTTTGCCATGTGATCTTAGATCCTGGGGGCTTGATCACCCTCTTTGATCTTTGTCATCCTATCTTTCTAGCATTTGTACACTTGGACCTCTCTTGACGTATATTTTTCTGCTTTAGTGTGAGTTTGAGCGTGGGCACATACTCTCACTAAAGTGGGGGATAAATTTTGTTGGAGTGCGAGAAATATTGAGGGGGGGGTGAATCACTATTTCAATAATCAACTTCAATTCAATGGTTTTTCAACAACACATAATCTCTTTGTAATAATTGAATGTTCAATTTCAAGAGTGTAACAAAATGTGATAGCCAATTAGCAAATCCTTAAACAACATGAAAACTCAAATGTTGCAAAGTAGATAAAGGAAGCAACAAGACAAAATTACATGTAACATAATAATCACATGGACCAGAAAAGAATCATAACACAATATTTTTCATGAGTGGAAAACCTAATTTATTGGAGGCGCTATTTGTTTGTTAAAGCCGAAATTATGATTAGTGAAGAGGCATGAATAATAAAGAGTTACATTTGTTATCAAGGCCAACTTGTTTTTTGGAAATACATGACTCCTCCATTCATGGTGTATATTGCTCAATGGAACTTCCTTGTTTTGAATTGAATTCAGATCCATCCATTCAGTTTTTAGTTCATCCTTATCAAGTTCAAGAAAGTGTGAATTTACTCAAGGAAGATCAAAATTAATCAAGGTCAAGCTCAAGCAAGTGCGAATTTACTCAAGGAAGATCAAAATTAATCAAGGTCAAGTTCAAGCAAGTGCGAATTTACTCAAGGCAGATCAAAATTAAATTCAATGTAACATATGGATGAAAAACCACTTGGTAAAATGCCTCACTAGCTTAATCAAGACCCACAGATTACAAAGCCTCACTGGCTACAAAAATATGCCTCACTAGCAAGTTTAATGTTGCTACAGCCTCACTAGCTTTTCAAATTATCAACTGCCTCACTAGCATTTAATGATGTCTCATTGACATTGATCAACAATCAAGATAAAGAGTAAAAAATAGAGGGTTTTTCTGTTTCTCTAAAGTTCATATAAGCTTTCTTCCTTAATGCATTTTATGTCCTATAGAATCCATTTCACTTGAATCCTAGAACACTCAAAATACATTAATCTATTCACTATCTTTTTGCAACCGCTTTTTAACCACAAGACTCTAATTACAACATATTCAAAGATACATATTGTCTTTCGAAAGAAACCTCTATTTACAAATCAAAGTAATCAAAACATATAAAACAAAAGAATATAGCAATCTAAATCTTCAACTCACAACCTAACAACAACTCGAGCTCAAGCATATGCTATACATATATAACAATTAACAACTTGATTAACTTTAGCAATGCCATACCTCAATTTTTAACAAAATTCAACTGAAAACAACTTATAGATTGTAACTACACAAACCATTGAATCTACAACTATCCACAGTCACCGTTGACTGTCAAAGAACCTTTGTGAATTTGCTACTCACCAAGCCTCGACTCATGTCATTGTGTCAAACCCTAAGTTTGCTACATATGTACACCAAGCTCTAACTTTGCAATATGCGTGATAAACCTTTTCTTTCAACATTATACAAGTTTACCCTATTGAGCTGGTAACCCTAGAAGGGGCCGGTAGAAACAATGTCATAAATCTTCCTTCAAACCTTTTGTCAAGCCTGTGACTTGCTAGGTAGGTTACAAACTTAATTTAAACCTCTTATCACATAGCATGTCAAAAACACAAGCATCATTGTTTATGACTTTAATAACTGTTGCTACCTTAGTAGAATGACAAAGATAACCAAACACCATCAAATACAACCAACATCATAACATCTTATGCCTTTCAAATATGCATCAAGGTGAAACCATATTGACATCAATTCCAACCTCATCCAATGTCAAAGGGTTCAACAAATTTAGTGTATGAAATTGTATACCTTTACACTTTCACACTATGTTTGGGTCCCTTAATTAATTAGACTTAATTAAGATTCTAATTTGCCAAATTATGCATTCCAAAGCCTCATTTTTCCCGTTTCTCGAAAGGGGAACCTTATATTTAATTAATGCAAATAATATTTTAATCACCTCAAAATGAATGTGTCCTAGAATTTTGGGCAAGGACCCATTCACCCAAGGGAAAATGGGTCCTCCATAGGTCATAGGTCCCAATTTAAAAAATGTTTTTGGTGGTATTTTAATGATTCAAATTTCATATGCAAATGTCGACTTTTGAAATATTTTTCGGGAAATTAGATAAACACCTATAAATACAATTAATTTATCAATTCAAATCATCCATCATTAAGGAAAATTTGATATGAGGAAATATTATTGTCAAGAGCATTCAAGAGAAAATTTTTTAGTCATTTTTTGTAGCATTTAAGATCCTAACATCATGTTCAAGCTTATGTGTGTTCATGTCATCTTGTGAAGGCTAGTATGCATTGTTGATCTTAAAGAATCCAAGCATTCAAGTATCCAATAAATCAAGAGAAAACAAGATCAAGTTCCTTGGAGTGATTTGTTTGATTTCAATCCTCTAAGGGAAGCCATTAAAGGTTTGATGAGTTGTAGCAAGCAAGTGTTCATTCATCATTCGTTCTATTTATCAATTGTCATTATCTTTCTATCAAGGTTTAATTACCAAACATGGGGTTTGACTAAGGCAAACCCCCATTCAAAACAAACAAATTTTCCTCTCTTTATATGTGCAGATTACATGTGAAAGAAGGATTGAAAAGATCTCAAGGAGAAATTTTGCATTATTGTAAAAGTTTTCATCATTGTTTTCAAGCCAAAAAAACTCAGATTTAGAATTAATTTTTGACTTTTCGATAGTGGGACCTAGTAAAAATAGAAGCTCAGATATTGTACCAAAGGACCCCAAAAGTTGACCAAGACACCCCTACAAGGACCCATTTTCCCTTGGATGAATATGTCCTTCTATAGAGGTTGAAACCAATTATCTAAGTATATTTTCCATCTTCTCCACTTCCTAGATCCACTAGTAAACTACTATTTTTGACTTTCGGTCTTTGGGATCTTGCATTTTTTAATATTAGGCCATATAAGATCATTAGTTTAATCATTCAAAAATATTTCTAATCAAGCCCAATCCCCCCTAGGATATAGATCCAGGCCTGGTTGGCTCACCTTTAAGGTTGATAGTCAAACAATTCACCTTGTTGATCTATATCCCAATGAAACTTATAAAAATGTGGAAATGGACCTAGGCTATGAATGCTAATCTTAGAGTCACCATATTTTATCTTTCACCATCGACGATGTCACAAAATCTAGAACAAAGTTTCTTTTTCCTATATTTTGAGTCTGTTGAAATTGGTTTGGAGTTGTCCAATAGTGTTAAACTATGCTCCATGTTGGGTGTTTGGGAGCATGAAATTTACTATGAGATCTCTTGGATGTATCACTTCCACAATGGTGGGAGTTTATCCTTGCTATGCTAAGATATTAACAGAAAATGTGCACTCCAATAAGGTCATAACATTTGATGTGGTATGTCCTCAGCCTCATTATAATGGGAAGGTGTTGGAAACTACTAGGAGAGACCATATTTGTAATATTGGTGGTTCATGCAAGGGTAAGAGAAAATTCAAAGCTTTGATTAAGATTCCTTTAACTGAGATTTCTCCTTTGAACAATGGTAGGACTTTCGATTCTCATCCTGCCCCTCTTCTAAGGCCTTTGGTGAAGTTTGGCTTTAAACCACCTTGACTATTTTCTAGGATTTATTGTTGGTTTTGGTCAAAACTAGCCCCCGATTCCTTACTCTAATCAAAAGAATTGTTGGTCCTTGTTGTCCCCTATGTAGCTTATTGTTTGGGATCTCTTTGACCCATTTATTTGTTTCTTGTTGCTCCATTTTCCTTGTTCTTCTTGTAAAAGGTTTTGGGGTCCTTCCAAAAATCTTATTGAGTTCATAGCTTCAATCAAAATCATTTACCTCAACAGAAAATGATTAGATTCATGGAAATGATAATGAAAAGTACCACTATGAATAGATACATGTTATATTAGTATATTAGGATACACAAAAAATAAAAGCTTCATTAAGAAATTAGTAGGCATATGAACAACATACATAGATCAAATAATTAAATAAATTGTGCTTGAATTTGTAAAGCTTAATTTATACATCTACAATGATTTGAGGAGCACCAAGATCATAAAAATATCTCAAATCTTGAGGAACACATATAATGATCACATCTAATCTAGAGCAGTACTTATCAATATACAATAGGCCACTCACTAAAAATATAGGTACAACCTCATGACCTAAAAAAGCCATGTACTATTTAATACTGTTTAGGTATAGATCTTAGAGTGACACCAAGAGAAAGCTATATAATAGTTTATCTTCCATGAGAATATGTAGGGAAGGGATAGCTTTAAGAAACCCCCTGGGGAAAAGGCATAAAAACCTGGTGAATCTTGCATTATTCTCAAAAATATTAATTCTATTGGTAATTTTTTTGGGAAAAAAATATAAATTCAATTATTGAATATTTTGTAATCACTAGAAGTTTGTAGAAGATCTTGGGAAGTTATACTTTTACTGAAACTAATAAAATATTTTCATTGGCGAATTAAACCTTTTTTATAGTAATAAAATATTTTCATTGGAGAATTAAACCTGTTTTAAAACCAATAAAATATTTTTGTGGTGAATTAAACTTGTATTAAAACTAGTAAAATATTTTTGTTGGCAAATTAAAATTGTGTTGATACCGATAAAATTTTTCTATTGACAAATTAAACTTGTACTCAAACCAATGAAATATTTTCATTGGTGAATTAAACCTCTTCAAACCAATAAACTATTTTCATTGGTGAATTAAATTTGTATTCAAACCAATAAAATATTTTCATGGAAAATTAAACTTGTATGTGAATACAAATCATAGTGTGGGTGGTGAAAATATCAAATGCTAAATTATAATGATTAATTTACTTAGCGAATTTATAAGTTTTGATTAAAAGTATGATAAGTTTATTGCGAGTCGATATTGATAATCATTAAGGTACATCAAGCCATTTAATTCTCATATTTTTTGAATGCTTCAAAGCACTCTACCTAAAGCCATATCTCAGTCCAAACTAACAAGTTATATTCTTTAATAAGTTAATATAACATTAATATGCTGAAAAAATTAAAATTAGTGTAGAAAAATATTTCACTGTTCGATGAATGTTTGATGGACGATTGCAGTTGCATTTTGAAATGAAATGTTTAGAGCACTAGACTTGCAAACTCAAGCCTCCAAAATCACCCTAGAGTCGTTAGATTTACAAAGTTTGATGTTTGACCTTTAATTCACATGTGTTATTAAATCACTTAAAGTCATGACTCATTTTTTGTAAATGATCCCTACCACATCTAGACACTGGTTGATATTTCATTGCATCACATTCTCTCAAGCCATCACACTTTTATAAACCTCTGAGCTTTACAAAGTTGCGACCATCTGCTATTGTAATATGTGGCATTTTGTGCCACATTTCTATTGTTATTATAGTAACTAGTTATGTTATATTTTAATAAGTTCATATAAACTTATGTTTTTTGTAATAACATTATGTCACATCAACATGTGTGTCTTGTAGTGAATTAAATGCTAAAGTGTTGAGTATTGATGTCTTCATTCTATATATACTTCACCAACTTGATGTTCTTCATATTGTTTATAACATATTTAATTTTTAATTCTCTCTTCTCTATTCATTGTGATAATATGGAGTCTTCATAGCGTGTCATGCTACCTAGATATTTTTGGGAGAAATAAAGAAATAATTCATATGATAAAGAAAAGTTGGGTAGGGTATTTACTATTCCTTGTGTGCCTATTGAGGAGACTATCATAATAATTCTGGATAGGGAATGGCTTCAAAATAACCATGAGGCTCTATTTTATGAGGTAGCTTCTGCTTTCTTGCCCAATTGCATGGAAATTTTGATGGATTAAGAGTTGGTGAAGATGTTGGCAATATGTTATTTTCAGCCTTTCATTTACTCTCTTTCTTTGTTGGAGTTGACACTTGGGCATTATAATTTTGAATTTGGGTTAGCTCTCATTGGTGGAATCTTTCCCAAAGTTGAACTATCTTCTTCTATAGTGCAAGATCTTTCCTTGGTTGTTATGAGGCATGGTCTGGTTTGTGATATGAAAAATGAATAATTATTGAGTCTTGAGTTGAAGGATTTGAGTGATATCCTTTTCATCGAGCTGCTCTTACTTTTTTCAATTCAATTCACCTCTTGCTCAAACACTCAGTTAAGGGCCTCCATGGACCATCATGATCCTCCACTTCCAGTCTCCTCTACTAATGCTAGCTCATGTGGAAGTTGCTAATGATTTTTTTTTAATTCAAAATTTGTATCATTTTTTTATATTTAATGTGTGTGTGTGTGTGTGTGTGTGTGTGTGGCTTCACCACCTTGAGCATTCAAAAAAACTAATGTGAAGCATTGGTTAAAAATACAATAATTGATTTTTGAAGACTAAAAAGACATTTAGTTTCTTTGTATGATTCATTTGTTCACTTCTTTAACATATATATTAATCTTAATTATCAAGAAAATATATTGAAAAAATTGAAATATTTTAAATAATGATATTTTTAAAAAAAGGGGTAAAAATTTATTGAAAAATCAAGAATAATTGCATATAACGCTAGGATACAACAAGGGTTCCCAAAGGGAGCCCCAAAAGGAACCAATTACATATTCTTGTCCTCTAAAATCACCTTTTCCAAAGTCACCACATAATCTGAAGGGAAAAGTCCCCAATCCTTAACATGCCACCCCTCCTCATGTTCTGAAGCCCACTTGGCCAAGCAGTTTGGTACTCTATTCTTCTCCATAGGAATATGATGAAAGGATATAGATTCCAAAGAACCACACAAACTCAAAATATTCTTAACCACCACAACTAGTTTCTAACTTGTGCCCTCCAAACTCTGATCATTTAGCATATCCACAACAATCTATGAATCAATCTCACAAATAATTTGTTTCTAACTGAGGGGGCACCCTCTTTCCACTGGATGAAGAATAGCAAGGGCCTCCATAAGATTATTGGTTTGCTACCCTATATACATAGAAAATAAAAACACTATACCTCCTCTGCTATCTTTGTCAATAACACCAATCGCTGCATGCCCAGGGTTCCCTCGAGAGGAACCTTTAGTATTCACCTTCAGGAAACCACTAGGTGGGGGAGTCCACTTACCATCCCATCGAACCTTCTTCTTGGTATGATGAGGCCTTCTACCAAATAGGGAACCCAACTCACTGACCTCCAACTTCAAGCTCCTTATGATATCTACATCATTAGGATTTACAGTCTCAGAAAAATCACATTTCACAAAAAATGGTCTCCTGGACCCTATTGAGGATCTTTTGCAATAACTAAGATACTGCTATTTGCACACCTTGAAATATCCTCTGATTCATTTTCAACCACAGATTCCAAATAATAAAATTGGGGCCAATAATCCAAGAAATCTTAAGAAAATAGGTCTAAGTAGGAGATCTACCCATACTATCCCATAATTCAGCCAAAGAAGTGGCATGAACACAAGCATGGTTCCAAGCCTTCCACCAGAGGTTCCAAATCTTTCAAGCAAAAGAGCACTAGAAGAAAAATGAGGGGAATATTCCTCACTACTCTTGCAAAGAACACAAATAGAAGGGCCCTGAAAACCTCTCTTCTCTAAATTTTCCTAGGTAAGGCAGTGATTTTGAACCACCAACCATAAAAATAAATTACATTTAGGCCAAGAATTTTTTTTCCAAACTTGCTTCCACCAAGGCATGCTGATTCTCCCATAAACCTATCTATCTAACTCCAAATAGCCCGAGGCAACATAAAATTTTCCCTTTGGAAAAGGACCCCAAGCCAAAATATCCCTCCTAGAAAGGGAATTACATAACCTTTAGCTAAAATTCTAGCAAGCTCATGATGAGCCTCCTTAGTGTTGCAAGTATGAAGGTTTTGTCATTGATGTCATTAGGAAGTCTACTGATTGGTGTTGCCATTGATGTCAACTATGTGATGAAGATTTCGAGGATATTGAGAAAATTGTGAGAAAGAGGAAAACAGGTTGATGTAGGTTGTGCATGTATAGTTGAGACCTTGAGGAAGTGTTGTGAGTACATGGGGCTATCTTTTTGTTGTAGAGTTTGAAGATGAGTTGGAATGAAGTAATGAGCTGAAATGATGTCTTTGGTACTTGGTTTCCAAGTTCTTTTGAGAAAATTTGATATATAGAGTAAACTGTGTTGTGAAAATGTTCATAGTGTGCTATGATATCGTGCTCCGTGTTTCTTCTGTGTTGATGCTATGCCTATGTGAATCTTACAGGTTATTCAAGGTTGTTAGAGGTTGTTATATTTAGAATTTGGGTTTTTGCATTGTTGTACAATGCGAGATATTTTCACCAGTGTGTGAACCAGTTTTTCAGTGATGCTTTCTATGGCCTAGGAGAAATGTATTTGCTCCCTGTTTCTTCACTATTTTTCTTTAGTTTATGTGGATTTGGGAAGTTGCTTATAATTCTTGTATCTTTCTATATTCAAGTTTTTACTTGATTTGGTATAGTATAGAGTGAGTTTCATTTGTCAATATGCAAATAAGGGTTACCAGTTGTTCTAAGTTAAAGTATTTGTATGTTGCGAGCTTGGATGAAGTGCTTGATGAAGCTTAAGTAGTTCGTGGATTATTCTAGATCGTGTTCAAGTGAATTATGTTGTTCAAAATTTTTGGATTAATTTGAGGAAGCGTGTACTTAATGTTTATGGCGTTTAGCACAAGTGTTGGCTGAACTTGTGTTTAACACTACATGTGAGGCTTGTAGAAGTGTGTTGAAGTGTGTTGGGATCTATTTGGGTCCTAATTAAGGATTTAGTAGGTAGCCTTTGTTCCTATCCACATTGGGAATGTTTAGGTGCCAAACTATTTTGAATTTGTATGTATAACGGCTAGTTGCTGACATTAGAGAAGGTTTTTGAGGTTGAGGTTGATATAAATATGTATGTTGTTGTTGTAAGTTGAGGTATGAAAGAGATAAGAAGAAATATAGATGTGAGATTGATGTGAGTGATGTGTGTGATGCAAATTTGAGCAGGGCGGTGTGAATTTTAGTGTTAGGGTTCCTAAAGGCATTTGAAATCATTCATGCAAGACTATGAAAGTATGCGAGCAATTGTGGTGGATCCCTTGTTTCATTGAGAAATGTTCTTTGTGTAACATTCTTCTTCTATCTTGTATTTATTTTTGTGACAGTGAGCCCTAGCTGTGAGCCTTTTTGGACAGTGTGTCCTATTCTACCAGTGAGCCCTTTTGTACTAGTTTTTCTATTACTTATATTGTGATCTAATCCTCACCAAGGTTTTTCCTTCGTTAGGTTTTTCATGTAAATATGGTGTTCTCTTGTATATGGTATTGTGATTTCATTTTTGTTATCTGCATTTCATGTTTAATCATTCTAACAAAATAAGGGTTTAATGAATGCATGTGGATTTGTTTACTATTGAGGGCTCAATTATTACAACTAATTCACCCCCTCTCAATTGTATTGTTCATTTCTACAATTGGTATTAGAGAAAGGTTCCTTGGAGAAGAGCTTAACCACTTGAGGTAGATTTGGGATGACAAACAAGGTTGCTTTGGAATGTCCTAGATTCGATGGCACAGATTATGTATTTTGGAAGAAAAAGATGGAAGAATATCTAGATACTCAAGGATATGATATTGAGAAGGATTATCAAACTACTTATACTCCACCTTCGATCCGAATGGTCCAAGTCCAAGTACAAAGATCAAGGCACATGAGATCAATGCTAAGGCAAGATTTATTATTGTGAAGTCTTTCAAATATGAAATCAGTAAAAGTTATGAGTTTGAAGACTGCTAAAGAGGTTTAGGATAAGATAGAAAGCATTTATGAAGGAGATCCAAAGGTCAAACAAGAAAAAATATAGAACTTGAAGGCATAGTTTGGAATGATGTAAATGTTTGAGGAAGAAATAATTAAAGGTTACATATATAGAGAGTTGATGAGTTGGTAATGTTGAAAGTATGAAGGTGTTGTCATTGATTTCAACTAGTTGGTGTTGTCATTTATGTCAACTATGTGTAGAGAAAGTTGGTTATTGACTGTGTATGTCGAGGATATTAAGAAAATTGTAATAAAGAAGGTTTGTTGTTTGTGCATGTATGGCTGAGATGTTGAAGAAGTGTTATGAGTTCATGGAGTTATCCTTATGTTGCTATGTATGGAAGTGTGTTAGAGTAAAGTAATATGCTGAAATTATGTCTTTGGGACTTTGTCTCCAAGTGCTTTTGAGAAAATTTGATAAATCGAGAAAATGGTGTCTTGCAGGTATTTGAAGTGTATGCTTTGGGATGTGCTTCATGTTTCTTCTATGTTGATTCTATGCATGTGCAGATCTAAGGTATTGTTTATGGTTGTTGGTAGTTTCCCTATCCAGAATTATGCTTTTGGATTGTTGTACAACGTGAGATATTTTCACCAGTGTGTGAACTAGGGAATTCAATATTTTTGACTATGGTTTGGGAGAACTCTGTTTACTCCACATTTCTCTGCATCATTGTTTTAGGATTTGTGGTTCTGAGAATAAGTTTATGAGGTTTCTCTATTGCTTGGTTCAAGAGGAATTGAGATTTGGTACTGCTAATGTTGGGTTTCAGAGTTACAATGTATTATAGCGAGTTCAAATGTACAAAATGATCATATCCTTAAAATTAAGTCATTTTGTGAAGGTTCTAGATGGTTTTACAAGTGTTCATTATATTCTCCAGATCATGTTCAAGTGAAGTTTGTTTTCTGAAAATATTGGAGTGAGTTAAGGATGCGTGTACTTGATTGTTCTATGTGTTTGCATGGGTGTTGGCTAACCTTGTGCTAAACACTAATAGTGAAGCTTATGGAAGCATGTTGAGACATATTGGGACTCATTTAGGTCCTCATTAAGAATGTGTATGGGTCACCCTCATTCTTTTCCACTACGAAATATCTTGGCGCTAACCTAATTTCAATTTGTAAATAAAAAGTGTGTTTAGCCAACCTTGGAAGGGTTTTAAGGTTGAAGATGATATATAAGTATGAGTTGAGATGTTTGTAAGAGATAAAGAGATAGATGAGAGATAAGTGTGTGTGATGTGAGTTTGAGAAAATTAGTGCAAAATTCAAAGTGTTGAGTTCCCAAAGGCAGTGAGCTAAAGGTGTACTCTATCTTCCAAGAATGTTTGCAAGAATGTGAGAAAATTATGGTGGACTTCCTGTTGCATTGAGATAGTTTTCTCTCTGTAACAATTCTCTTCTATCTACTTTGTAATTTTGTGGCAGTGAGCCCAAACAGTGAGCCCTCATTGGATAGTGTGACCTATTAGGGTAGTGAGCCTCTGTATTCAGTTTTGGAATTATTTATATTGTGAGCTAATCCTCATTGTGGTTTTTCCCTCATTAGGTTTTCCACATAAATCTAGTGTTCTTATGTGCATGGTTTTACTACTTTTAGTTTTAGTTTTTGCATTTATTGATTAAACACATTAGTAGAGTAAAGGTCTTGTGAATGCTTATAGATTTAACTTCTATCGAGAGTTTTAAAGGTTAAAGTTTCTACAATTGATTCACCTTCCCTCTTAGTTGTCTTGTTCAATAGGTAAGTGCTATGAGAGGCCTTGGTACAACAATTAAAGAATCTAAAGTAGTGAAAAAAGTTATTAGATATCTTCCTGATTGTTACAGTGAAAAGGTATCTTCTATTGAGGAAACTACAAAATTTGACAATTATTCTAGAGATCAGTTGATTAGTACACTAACTGCATTTGAAATGAGAAAACTAATGAAAGGTACAAAAGTAGGGACTACTTTCAAGGTTGGTAAATCAGAAAAGGTTGAACATTTAGATGGAAAAGATCTTGATGATCTAGAAGCTAACTTTGTGAGGAAGATGAAAAAGGGCATCGATAAGTACATAGGTAAACTACCTTTCAAATGTTTTAGCTGTGGTGAGATAGGTCATTATGCTTCAAGATGTCCAAAAATATTTATAAACAATAAGAATAAGGAGAACAAAGGAAAAATGATTAAAAGAGCTTACTATGTGAGAGAAGATGTTGGAATTTCTGATGATGAATCTGATTATGGAGATTTTGATGATAATGAATGCTTATTTTTTGCTATAAAAGAAGAATCTGTTTCTACTAACCCTAAAGTTGTGTGAAGGAAAGTGTTTCAGAGATGAAGGATAAGGTTGAAGGTACTTTGGTATTTTCGTTTCATATTAAAGAGGATAAGAATTACTAGGTTGTTGACAATGGCTGCTCTAATCACATGACTGGAGATAAAAGTAAGTTTGTTAAACTTGAAAAGTATGATGGAGGATTATTTAAATTTGGAGATGATTTAGGAGCTAAGATTTGTGGAATAGGATCAACCAGTTTTGATGGAAAGCATAACATTGATAACATTTACTATGTTAAGGGTTTAAGGAATAATCTTTTGAGTGTTGGAAAAATGTGTAGAAATGGATATAATCTTGTGTTTAACAATGAAACATGTGAGATTAGGAAAGGGTATGGAACTATGATTGTTGTTGGTAAGAGAACATATAGAAACATCTATCAACTCAAGGGTGCTGATACTCATTGCTTTATGTCTTAGATTAATGATAGTTGGTTATGACATCAGAGGATGTATCACATGCATTTTGATAATTTGGTAAGAATTAGTTCAGTTCATGCAATGAGGGATTCACCAAGAATCACAAATCCTATTGATGTTGTTTGTGAGAGTTGTCAATTTGGAAAAAAATGAGTAGCTTTAAAGGAAAGGAACAATCTGCTACCAGACTAGGCTAGAATTACTGCATATAGATCTTTGTGGTCCTACAAGGGTGAGAATTATACAAGGTGACAGGTACTTTATGCTTTTTATTGATGATTACTCTAGAATGACATGGGTTACTTAGAGAAAAATTGATGCATTAGATAAATTTAAGGCATTTAAAGCTTTGGTTGAGAATGAAATGGATTTGAAAATCAAATGTTTGAGGTCTAATAGAGGTGGTGAATTCACCTCCAATCAGTTTAACATGTTTTATGAAGTTTAATGGAATAAAGGCATTTTTTTGCCCCTAGAACTCCTCAACAAAATGGAGTTATTGAAAAGAAAAACAAAACTATTCAAGAAGTTGCTAGGACTATGATAAAAGAGGAAAATTTACCAGAATTTTAATGGAGAGAAGCTATTCATACTATTGTTTACATACTTAACAGAGTTCAAGCTAAAGCTAACAACACAAAGACTCCCTATGAGCTATGGTATGGAAGGATTCCTACTGTGAAGTACTTTAGAGTGTTTGGAAGCAGATGTTACATTAAAAGAGAAGAAGAAAACTTAGGAAAGTTTGGTGCAAGGTCTGATGAAGGAATCTTCCTTGGATATTCTATTAGAAGCAAAAATTACAAATGATGTAACAAAAGGCTGAGAAAGATGAAAGTGAAAATGTTAAAGTTGATGAAAAATTGAAAAATTCTATTTTAGTGGATGGATATGTATCAGATGAACTTGATTGCAGAGAAGAAGAAAAAGTTGAAAGAAAAAAAGTGTTGAATGAAGAGGAAGAAGCTTTGGATAAGACCCCTAAAACCCCTAAGTATGTGCAAAAGAATCATTTTGAAGATCAGATCATTCGAGACAAAAGGAAAGGTGTATTGACAAGAAGAAAAGCTATTGAAGTTGAATTAAATCCATGTTTACTTTCTAATGTTGAACCTAAAACTGTGAGTGAAGCATGTAAAGATGAACATTGGATGAATGCAATGGAAGAATAAATTATGCAGATAGAAAAGAATTAGACTTGGGAATTTTTTCCTCGACCAGAAAACAAAAATATAATTGGAACTAAGTGGTTATTAAAGAACAAACTGAATGAAAATGGAGCAGTAAGAAATAAGGCAAGATTTATGTGTAAGGGTTACTCAAAAGTGGAAGGTATAGAATTTGAGGAGATTTTTGATTCTGTGGCTAGGATGGAAGCTATCTGAATGTTTTTGGCATTTGTAGCACACAAATATTTTAAGGTTTATTAGATGGACATGAAGTCTGCTTTTCTGAATGGAGAGTTGGAAGAAGAGGTTTACATGGAGCAACCGAAAGGATTTCAATTGTCAGATCAACCAGATATGGTATGTAAGTTGAAGAATACACTATATGGATTGAAGCAAGCTCCTAGAGCTTGGTATGCAAGATTGAACAAATATTTGTTACAACAAGGATTCAATAAAGGTACTATAGATAATAATATTTACTTCAAAATTGAGGAAGAAAAAATCTTGATAGTAGTAGTATATGTGGATGATATTATCTATGGTGGAAATGAATCCATGTGTAAGAAGTTTGCAAAAGAAACACAAAAAGAGTTTGAGATGTTAATGTTTTGGGAGATGAATTTCTTCCTTAGGCTACAAATCAATCAAATAGATAAAGGGATATTCATTTTGTGAATGCTTGGTCTAGACCAGTTCAAACATGGACAAATAAACAAACATTAGTCATTAAACAAGTAAAAAACAAGCATTCCCCATGAAATTCATTCAAATACAAGAACATTGAAATCAAAGAAAAATAAAAAATACAAGCTAATGAATTCCTATTCTAATACTCAAACCAGCATCCCATGGGGGAATTGGTGCTTCTTTGATGTGGGAAGAATCCCTTTCCCAATACCTTGATAAGCTTGATGATGATTGATTGATTCTTGATGAAAAATGCCAATAACCTAGCTATGGAAGATGAATTGTATGATGACTTGGATGAAAATGTGAATGAACTTGCATAAACTTGTGGATAATAACCTTGCATCAAAATCTAGATCCTAAATCAATAGAGAAGGCCTCTATTTATAATGAAGAAGGATGGAGGATTGAAGAATAGGAAGAATGCGAGATTAATAAAGGACCAATGGTCTCAATGCTAATGGGTAAGGATTGATCACACTTTGTATGTGTTTGTAAGAGGCACCAAATTCATGTTTGAGAGGCATGAAATGCATGTGCTTGAATTGTTTTGGGGGGGGGGATATTGTTTGAATGAGAAAGTTGAAAATAAAGGGAGTCAATGAAGGAATATTCTCTATAATGTGCTTTTGAGAGGGAAAATGAGATAATTAGTTAATTAGAAGAATTAATTTTCATGTGCAAGTGGGTGGGTTAGTTAGGGGTTGAGTTTGACTGAGGTTGATTCAAAAGCTAGAGAATGGGTAATGAGGATTAAAGTTAATAAATTTTGAATTAATTAACTTTGAGTGGGTTAGTGAATTTGATTTAAATCATTTGATTTATTTAATCAAATAAGAGGACTTTGGGTATTTAATTAAACAAATTGATTTATTTAATTAATAAGAGGATTTTAATTAAACAAATTGATTTATTTAATTAAACATGATTAGTGAATTAATCTAATAAATTACTTTATTTGATTAATAGAGGAAATGGAATTAGATGCATGATATTGATTAAGATTATTTGCATGTCTACACATTTCACAATCTAAGTATATCAAAGAGATGTTGAAGAAGTTTTGAATGGATGAATCCAAACTAGTATGTATTCCTATAGTGACTAGTTGTAAATTGAGCAAGGATGATGACTCACCTAAGGCTAATCAGAGAAAGTATAGATCTATGATTGGTGGAATGCTATATCTAACTACTACTAGACCAGATATCATGCATGCAGTTTGTCTTGTAGCTAGATTTAAGAAGATCCTAAAGAGACACACGTTGCAGTAGTAAAGAGGATATTCATATATTTAAGAGGCACTCCAGATTATGGCTTGTGGTATCCTAAGGATATTGATTTAAAATTAAGTGCTTATACAAATGCAGATTGGGTTGGTTGTGTTGATGATAGGAAAAATACAAGTGGCGGTGCATTCTTTCTTGGATATAGATTGGTGTCATGGTTGAGTAAGAAGAAGGATTCAGTTTCTTTGTCTACTATAGAGGCTAAGTATATTGCAACAACATCATGTTGTACACAAGTTTTGTGGATGAGACAAACATCAAAAGATATCAAAGTCGTATATGATGAGTCTATATCTATCTTTTATGACAATACAAGTGCAATTAACATTTCAAAGAATCTAGTGATGCACTCAAGGACAAAGCATATATCTATTAGGTATCACTTTTTAAGAGAGAAGGTTATGGAGAATGAAGTGAAGCTTGAGTATATACGTACAAAGGATTAGATTGCTGACATTTTTACTAAGGCTCTTTCAAAAGATGCTTTTGAGTATCTCTCAGAGAAGTTGGGGGTTATTACCCCTCCTTGTTTGAACTAGATGCATATAGAGATGCATCAGTCTAGTGGATCTATGGATCTATCTCTTCTTTGGACTGATGTTGATGGCTACCTCTCAGGGGGAGTAGGTAGTGTCATGTCTTATCATTGTTGTTGAGTTGCTGATTTATTTAGGTGTACCCCTAAGGGGGAGTATTCAAAGAAATTATTTTGGTTCAGTGTCAAAGGGGTAGAATAATACAAAAAATCCTATCCTTTTCCATTGATGTCAAAGGGGGAGAAAGTATCATGTGAAAAAGTGTGGGGTATCAAGAGGAGAAAGTTGTGTATATTATCAAATCATTCAAGGGGAGAAAAGAAAGTGTACATTTAGAGCTGTTGTGTTGTCTTTGATGGTTTTCACATCTAGTGCTACCATTAATGACAAAGGGGGAGATTGCTATAAGTATGAAGGTGTTGTCATTGATGTCAACATGAAGTCTACTGATTGGTGTTGTCATTGGTGTTAACTATGTGATGAAGATGCCAAGGATATTAAGGAAATAGTGAAAAAGAGGAAAAAAGGTTGATGCAGGTTGTGCATGTATAGTTGAGACCTTGAGGAAGTGTTGTGAGTACATGGGGATATATTTTTGTTGCAAAGTATGAAGATGAGTTGAAATGAAGTAATGAGCTGAAATGATGTCTCTAGTACTTGGTTTCCAAGTGCTTTTGAGAAAATTTGATAAACAGAGTAAACTGTGTTGTGAAAGTGTTCATAGTGTGCTCTGGTATTATGCTTCATGTTTCTTCTGTGTTGATGTTATGCCAATGAAAATCTTATAGGTTATTCAAGGTTGTCAAAGGTTGTTATATTGAGAATTTGGGTTTCTAGATTGTTGTACAGTGTGAGATATTTTCACCAGTGTGTGAACCAATTTTTCAGTGATGTTTTTTTTGGCCTAGGAGAAATTCATTTGCTCCACGTTTCTTCACTTTTTAATAACCTTAGCATATTTAATGAAATTTAAGTCAAAGGATGATGAAAATTTCATTGACTTTATCTCCCATTATCAATTGCTTTACTCACAAATCAACATTAGGATTCTTGATCCTGATCTCCAATGAATGTCCATCAAAAATTTGCAACATAAATTCAAGATAAGATTGGGATGATGAAATTTCCCTCCTTCACACACTTGTGTACAACCCTTCATGATTACCAAAATTTGATTAGTAGTCGTGAAGTGAAAGACCCTCTAATTGTCCTAAAAAATCAGAATCCATGCCTCAAACCAACTTCCAATCATTGAAGAAACCAAATAAGGGCTTTATACAATTCAATTTTCCTCAACCAAGTCAACATGTTGACTCCCAAGTGGCTGCCACAAAGATAACAAATCCATATACATTTAGGGAAAATAGTAGACAATTTATCCCTCTACCTAATACCCTTCATTCTATTATGTTGCAACTCTTAAACAAGAACTTAATTTCTTTACTGACTGTTTAAGCTCCTAATCCTACTAATCATTTACCTCCAAACTATAAACACAATGCCTTTTGTCATTTTCATCGTCAAAATGGACATGATACGAAAAATTGTAAGTGTCTTAAACATATTGTGCACGACCTCATTAATTCTAATCACATACAAATTGGTGGCGTTAATGGTCAAGGTAATAAGTCCATTGCCCCTCCCAACTAAAATTTGGAAATATTTACCAATCCTATGCCAAATCATAACATCTCCTTTGTCAAAGCTAGTGAAACCAAGAATGATGTGATGAATGTTGACACGAATGATAACAACATGAATGATAATGAGGAAAATCCTATGGATAGTATGATTGGAATCATTGACGTTAAAACTCGTAAGGGCCAAACCAATATGCCCATTGAAATTGCTTTCTCACAAAATGAAATAATTAAACATCCACTTGATGGTCCTCTTTACATTGTCGAAAGAATCAATGACAAGCCTACTAATGGGATACTAATTGATCTTGTCTGTGTAGAGAATGTGAACACTACAAAATTTTTGTTTGTGTATGAAATTTATCAAGATAATTATGAACAATTGAAAGCATGGATCAAAACGCATAATGGTTTTGCTTTCCCTATGATAGGTTCGATAATTATTCCTCTAAAAGTTGGACTAAAACAATTGAATGTCTCATTGTCCATCATCCCAATGTTAGATCAATTACGTGTGAAGTTAGGCTACCCATGGCTTCACTCCATGAAAGTCTTCTTGTCAGTCATTCACAAATGTTTGAAGTTTTCCTTTAACAATCAAATATTTATCGTTCATCATAGTGGTTTTAATCTTGTGTCTTCCTGTGGGAATTTCTCATTGGATTTCTTTTAGCCCGAACCTATGGAACCTATTAGGCCTCTTGAGGACTTCTTTTTCAAATCTTATCAAAATTTTAAGGAAAAGTGCATAGTAGAGTTATCCCTTAGCAATATGCCTCAACCCATGATTGAGCTTCCCATCCTTGATGAGACCATGATTGAACCAAAATCCCTTCCAAGTAACCAAGACCAAACCATTGCAAATCCTTCACCCATTTCCTATAAAAGACCAAGAGATAACCAAATAAGTCCCGTTGTGCCTCCTAAAATCAAACAAGTTTATAAAGTCAAAGAGAAAGTGGTTGAACAACTTTCCATGGTTCCTTTTGTTCCTCCCTTATGAGAATAAAAGAAACCTATGGTTGATAAGCCTGTTCCTACACAATTGCAACTTGAAAATCGTATGAAAAGAAACCAAAATGCTAGAGAGCGTAGGCATAGATGTCATGCTATTGCTCATTAGTTACAAGAAAAAGGTGAATCAACAACTAAAGATCAAACAAAAACTCAAGAAATACATGATTATTCTCCATAGCAAGAAAATCCTATATCTAAAACACAACAAGAACAATTACCTTCTATGGATATTATCATGAGACCTCCCATTGTGATTAAATTGGACGATGATGATGAGACTGATAAGATTGATGAAGTGCATAGAGAGCTGAATTTATTATTTTCCTCTTCCATGAGCTTAGATAATAACAACTGTGATGATCCTCCTAAAAAGAGTGACTCACTGCGTGTTGAACCTGGTGATGTTCCTAGTACAACACTTGTTGTTGTCCCTTTGGCTAGTTATCCACTTTCTGAATATGATGAACAAGATTGGGATGTGAATGACCTGCTATAAGTTGAATCACTTGTGCCATACTAGTCTTTTATTTGTATTCTTTTCATGTTCTTTGTGTGTGATTGCATGTGCGTAATGTGATCCCCTGTATCGTTATGTTTGATATGTCTTTATTTTGTTCGTCTATTTGTAGCTACATTATTCTATATAATTGTAAACCTTTATCTTTTCTCTTGTCTTGTGTTTTCCTTTTGGGGATGACAAAAGGTGTTGAGACATTTAGGTCTCTTCAATGTTGACCCAAAATATTTTCTTTGTTTTCACTCTCTATGTGTCATTCTACCAGTTCTATGAGTATTTGGGGAATGATGACGCTTCTGAGCTCTATAACATCAATGTAGCAAAGATGTACGCCGATCCCAAATCCGTGGATCCCTTATGTGTTTGGGTTTTCATTTAAGGGCAACCCCCTTTTCATGACGTAGCTTCATTTGGAAACATATGATGGACATAGGGCTTTCCGAATAAGCTCTCATGTCTTATTTATTGTTTACAATTTATCATTTTCTACTTTAAAGTAATTGCTCAAAACATGGTGTTTAACAATTTCTTTAAAGTGGGGGCATACATTGGCATTATCATTTTGACATTTTGAGTATAAACCACATTTCTTAGTCCAGTCTTTTTGATTTATGTGACATTTCTTCTTCTTGGTGACATTAGTATTGATGTCCTTCAAGAGTGTGACCTTTCTTAGCATATGCCATTCCTCTTAGTGGCAATGCTACGACTTGCATTCCCTAAGTTGTGAATCTTTTATCCTTTGACTTGTCCTCTCTTGGTGGTGATGTCAAGTGTGATGTTCCCTAAGGAGAGACCTTACATGAATTAAGTAAAACCCCTTTGAACATGTCTTATCCTATTTTCATTTTGTTCTTAAGTGTTTAGCATAATGAAGCTTTCTATCATTGTGAAGCTCAAAGTTATACCCTTTTTCATGACCACCAAGTATAACACACCTTGCTTGCCAATGAAGCCATGTTTGTTCACGAGTGTCTAGCATAATGCAGTTTGCTAGCCTTATGAAGCTCAAAGTTAATATTGTGTGGTGCCTTATCAAAGTTATTAAGAGCTATAACTTTGGTATGGTTAGTACATGGGAGCTTGTAGACCTAGAATGAATTTCCCATCAACCACATTTTTGGGGCACACCTAGTGGACAATGGATTTTCACTAGCCCATGTAAGTGCATGTTGTTTACATAGTGGATAAAGGGTATCCACTTGTAAACATTTTTTGGATAAATAGCTAAGGCTTGATCCAGATCGAGTTGAAAAAATAGTCAAGGCTTCATCCGCCCCTTTTTCTCTCTTTAAGTGTTTGACATTGTATGATTGAGTATCTTGTCATTGTTGTTGCATATTTAACATAGGCATGTGTCTCTTTGTACCTTTGTTGGTTTACCGTGAGATCTTAGATCTTGCCTGAGCATGATCCTCCTCCTTGATCTTTGTCATCTTATCTTTCCAATAGTTGTACAATTAGATCTCTCTTGATTGTCTACTATAGTGTGAGTTTGACGCAAGGTCATCCTCTGACTAAAGTAGGGGCTAAATGTAGTGTAGAAAAATGTCCTCCTTTACATTTTCATACTTTGTTTGGGTCCCCTCAATTAAATTGGAATTAATTATCCCTTAATATTCCCTATTTTACATCTACGAGCCTAATAAATCACATTTTTCGAAGGGGAAACCCGACAACAATTAATGCCAACACATAATACTTTGCCTTGAGAAATGTGTGTTCCAGGAATAGGGACCTAGGACCCATTTTCCTCCTTAGGCCTTTGAACCTAAATTTAAAATATGTTTTTGGTAGTATTTTATTATCCCTAAATTCAAATTTGAATTTTGACTTGTGATGTTTGATTTTCGAGAAATTAAGGATAGATACCTATAAATACAAGGTCTTTTTATCAAATTAAGCCTAGAAGTTTTTCTTAAGAAGTCTAAGATACATAATTCAAGTTTACAAGAGAAAATATTATGATCAAGGGCATTCAAGAGCAGATTTATCAGTGATTTATTGCAGCAAATTTTGATCTCAAGCATCATGTCAAAGTATTTTGCAATCATGCATATTTTTTGAGCTAACATTGTGATGTAGGTTTCAAAGATCCAAGTCAATGCCCAAGTCAAGATTCAAGTATCAAGATCCACATCCATTGAAGCCATTTCATGTAAGATCAAGATCAAAATTTCAATCGTCCAAAGGTTTATTCAAGGGTTTGGTGAGTTGCAACATAAATTTTTTCATTCATCATTCCTTTCATGTTTCGTTATTTCAATTTAAGGTTTAACTACCAAAATGGGGTTTGACCAAGGAAAACCCCCATTCACCAAAAACAATTTTTTTTTCCCTCTTATGTTTGTGTTGCAAATATTAGGTTGAAGAAGGATTGAAGATCTCTTGAAGAGAAAAATTGGAAAAGTTGTCAAAGTTACAAAAAGTTGTCAACATTGTTGTTAATTCACGGAAACTCACATGCAGATCTCATTTTTGAATTTTTGACATTGAAACCCAAATTAAAAAAAAGCTACAGACTAACACCAAAGATTTTGAAAGTTGTTTGCAACCTTTGCATAGAGACCCATTCACCTATGGGTGAATGAGTCCTAGGTAGCC
This sequence comes from Sequoia sempervirens, assembly GCA_007258455.2. Classification (NCBI taxonomy): domain Eukaryota; kingdom Viridiplantae; phylum Streptophyta; class Pinopsida; order Cupressales; family Cupressaceae; genus Sequoia; species Sequoia sempervirens. The sequence continues at coordinate 174,791 of VDFB02115430.1, read as the reverse complement.
TCCTGAAACTATATTTTGGTGACAAGTACACATTACTCTATAGTTTCCAGACTACCATAACTTTATTGTTTCTGTCTACATTATGATTTAAATTAATGTTTCAAGTTTGAATGGGCATAATTGAGTTGATTTACTATTTTAATTTTTTCTCCCAAAAGTGGTGTTCAGGTTGATACCCCCGCCCTTAGCCATAAGGAAAAACAATAGGTTCCCTCATTGAGTTGACTCACTTAAGGGTTGTAAGTCAATTCTTTTTGTGGATCTCATTTCCTAATGAAACAAAGGAAAATAGGTCCATCATGTATCATCCCAACACACATCACTTTGATTGAGACACACTCCCTATTTTTCTTCATTTCACTAATTACAAAGAATATGATGGGGGATAAGTTTTCCTTGGTGAAAAAACACAAAGAGGATTGTTGGTAAGGGAAAGTGAAATTTGTGTTTCAGTAATGGGAGGATTAAAAATATTGATAATATTTTGCATATTCCAAGACTTGCAAGAAATTTACTTTCAGTTTCCAAGTTAAATGATTTTGGAATGCATGCGACATTGGATAAGTTTGTTTGTAGGTTGGTAAGAGGGAGTTTGGTGATAGCTAAAAGATTTCAGATATGGACTTTATTTAAACTAAATGCTTCTACTTAAAGTAAATCTACCAATGTAACTAACACTGATAATGCATGTATATTGTAGCGCCATAGATTGGGTCACATAGGTGAAAAATGACTTAAGACTATTCTGAATAAAAAGTTGGTTGATGGTATTTCTGATGATTCTATTGGTAAAAATGATTTTTGTGAATATTGTGTGTTTAGTAAGAAAAATAGATCAACATTTTCTAGTGGAAATAATATGACAAAAAGATTATTAGAGATCATTAATTTGGATGTATGTAGGCTAGTGGATCTTGACTTTTTGGGTAAATCTTAGTATTATGTATCTTTCATTGATGTCTCAAAATATAATTGCATTTATTTTATGCATTCTAAATTTGAAGTTTTCACTAAGTTTAAGGAATTTAAGGCCTTAGTTAAAAAAAAAAACATATTATAAGATAAAAGTGTTGAGTTTTGACAATGAGGGTGAATATTGTTGCAAATAATTTGATGAATTTTGTAAGCATGTAGATATTGCTTGACAAAAGATAACTCCTTATACTCCTCCAAAAAGTGAGGTAGCTGAAAGAATGAATTGAACCATAATGGAAAGAGCTAGGAGTATGTTAAGTAGTGCTAAGATTGATAAATGTTTTTGGGTAGAAACTACTAGTACTGCTTGCTATTTAATTAATAGATCTCCTTGTTCAACTCTTGTTGATAAAACTCCTTAAGAAGTGTGGATAGGTAGATAGCATTTTGTTTCACACTTAAGGGTCTTTAGTTGTGATTTTTTTTTTCATGTGCATCAAGAGAAGTGATCTAAATTAGATACAACAACACATAAATGCATCTTTGTTGGTCATAGTGAGAATGTAAAAAGTTATAAGCTTTGTAATCCTCTAACTCATAAAATAATATTGTCTAAAGATACGATTTTTCAAGGGATTTAAGGCTTAATTAGGAGAAGAACAACCAAATTAGAAAGATAAGTCAAAGATAGTGCACTTTGAGACAAAGATTGAGAAGCAAGAAGATGCACATGTGGAAGAACAATTAGATATCTAAGGATGGAGAAGAAGAAGAGGGTTTAGATAGTTTAGAGGATGTGCAAGATGAGCAAAAAAAAGAAGAACAAGTAGCTCACTCATTACTCCTACCTTGAAGAGGTCCACAAGGTAAAAAAATCTAGTTGACAGGTATAGCCCATCAAATTACCATTGTGTATTTGCTTGATTGAGTATTGACGATGAACCTAGATTGTTTAGGGAGGCTCTCTCTTTGGAGGAAAGTGAGTCTTTGTTGTAAGCCACATAGGAGGAGATGATTGCTTTGGATAGTTGTGATACCTAGGATCTTGTTAGTTTACCCAAAGAAAGGAAGCCCATTGGATGCAAGTGGGTATTTAACAATAAATTAATGCAAATGGTCGATTAGAGTAGTACAAGACCAAATTAGTGGCTAAGGGCTACTCCTAGAGAGAGGGAGTTGATTTTGGTGAAATTTTATCTCTTTTTGCAAAATTAACTTCTATTAGATTCCTATTATCTATTGCTATTGCTTGTAATTTTGAGATGGAGCAAATGGATGTTAAAACTACTTTCTTGCATGTGGATCTTGAGGAGGAAATATAAATGCAACATTGTGATGGTTATATTGTGAAAGGAAAAGAACAATTGGTTTGTAGCTTGAAGAGATCTTTGCATGGTTTGAAATAGTCACCCAGGATATGGTACCGCAAGTTTGATACTTCTGTATTGAAGTTGGGATTTCTTAGGAGTGAAGAGGATCATTGTGTTTATATTAAAGTTATTGATGATTAGATTCTAATTATTATCGTATATGTTGATGATATGTTGTTCATGGGTAATAGTAAGGTGATGATTAGGGAACTCAAGGAGTAAATATTTAGCATATATGATATAAAGGACTTAGTGGCTACAAAATATATTCTTGGGATGGAAATCAGTAGAGACCAGGCGAACATAAAGCTCTAGTAAGTTAGAGTAAGTATGTTGATACAATTTTGTAAAAGGTTTAATATGCATGATTGTAAGCCAATTAATATTCCATTTCCAGTTAGTACTAAGTTGAACTTGGATGTGTGTCCTAATTTTGACATGATGATTTTGAGGATATGTCTAAGGTTCCTTATTCTAGTGTCATTGGTAGCTTAGTTGCAATGGTTTGCACTAGACATAATATAGCCCAAGTAGTGGGAGTACTAAGTAGGTTCATGTCTAACCCTAATAAAGAGCATTTTTATGTTTAGTATGAATTTTTGCAAGAGATGGTTGAGAATGGTAAGGTCTTGATTGATAAGGTTGATGCTTTGGATAATGTTGCAAATTCTCTCATGAAGCCAATGACCTTATATAATTTCTCTTAGTGCTTGAGAAGGCCATGGGCCATGATCACTAAACTTAATTTATTATTTGTATCTCTTGGATGTAATTGCAATGTATAATGTGAAGTGGGAGAATGCTAGGTTAGGTGACATTTACCTTGCAAACCTATTTCATTTATTTATCTCCATATTTCTTAGAAAGTGTCCTAGGGGATATGTGAGAAATGTTTAATTTTGGTATATTGTAATTGCATTTTAAAGAGGGAAATTAATGTTGGTGGAGGTTACACATAACTAGAGTACAAAATACTCTCTCACATTGGGAATATGAAGAGTCTTGAGTGGGGAGCCAAGTTTCGAGGGAAATAGGTGTCCATTGGTGTGTCACTTGGAAATTGAACAATTATCGGAGCATCCTGGATGCCAGAAGTTGAAGGGGCTATGGGTTAGGCGCCCATGTTGATGCATTTTGCATATTTAATTAATTTATTATCACAACTCTTAGTTTTCCAAGGAAGGAGTGTGGGTTTTGCAAATGGTTTCAACACCTCTTGTTTCTGTTTACCATTGTGGTTTTTCCTCCCACAAGTTCTATAAATTGGAGCCTTGGGATGGTAGTTGCATCTTGTGTTATTTGTAGGTGTATGGAAGCATCCAAGTTGTAGGAGAAGAGCAAGGAAGTGTATTGTGGCGTGTCTCTCTTTTGAAGATAAATAATATTCTTTCCCTCTTTTCTCGTGTGGAGTTTTTCTAAAAGGGTTTCTCCATATAAATTTGGTGGCATATTTGTTTGATGATTTTTACATTGTGATGAATGTGCAATCACATATATTAAATTAGATTTGGTAATCTTATTTTTACATTTTAATACACATACATAAGTTAATATTGCAACTTAGTTCCATATTGTTTTTAACAAATATATTATTCCACAATCATTTTAGGAGAATTTACACAATAGAAGAGTGTTGCCCTTGATTTTTTATATCAAAGGGGTTGAAAAAGGTGTTGATAAGTCACAACTTGATTATATGAAAACCTATTTTAAAGTTATTTATAAATACTACCATTCCTTATAGATAACAAAAAACATAAAAAAGATCAAGATGTCTTAGGTAAAGTGAGAAAAAATCTCTGTAAATTACATGTGCATACAAGTTATGATCATCATTGGCAATTAAACTTGAGCGTACATAGTGATAATATAATATGATGATTCTTAAGTGAGTTACCAATATGTTAGTTACTATTGTAGATTCCAAGATACATTAGATAATTAAAATCCATATTAGTTTAGAGTTGTCTTTGATTATCAAGCTAAGTAGATTAATTTTATATTAGTATTTAGCATATTCAATTATTTCAATTATTAATGCACAACAATAATTTATCTATCTACGCTTATGGAACCTATGTAAAGAGGTAAGCATTTCTAGTTTGAATACATGCAAAATACCCATGGTATCCCTAGTGTTCTTTGTCAATCTAATTTATCTATCTTAACAATTATTAATACGATAATTGGCTATTATCTCAATACAATGCATGAACATCTATGAAACCATGAACCATTTGTAAAGAGGCATAATTTGTGCTTATTTAGCTGAACCTTATTGGATTATCGTAAGTCACAAGTCAAGGAAAGTTTATTTTCATTTTAAAACCAAATTATCTTATTCAATGACTTATAATCATCATTCATATTTATTTATTTTGTGAACTCAAATTAATATAGATGATAAATTAGGTTTAATAACAACCAAATATTTATTATATGACACAATATTAAATAAAAGATCTAGTCACCTCAATACACTTTCAAAGGATTCACTAAGAAATAATTAGAATATATAATTCTAAATGATAGTACATTTAGTTTCATGATCATCCATTTATGAAATACATATAAGTGTGTGACACTTTATTTTTATTGATATTTAGAAATGGTTGAATCTTTTCAATTGTTCACACGCTCTTGAAGAATTTGAACTCCTATATACCTACATATAATGTATACATAAAACATGACATTAATATGATAGTAATAATGATTGAAAAATAAGAGAACCTATAAAAATAAAAGTTATACCTTCCAAGCATCATGGTAGTGGCTTGTGGATTTGTTCCAGGGCTATCCTTGAAAATTGAATTGTCCACAACCCTTAGATTATCAACACCTTTTACACGATGCCTTTTGTCAACCACATAATCAATTTGACATCCTCCATGGTAATGCCAAATTGTTGCTAGTGTATCTCTACAAAACTTGGCAAAGGCTTTATTGTCTGATTGATTTTGAGGTAATGTTGACCCAAAAAATTGAAGGATACTAGAGTTTCCACTGCCTTTAAATGAAATTTTTTGAATAGAAGTTGTTTTGCTAAGATTTGACAATACCTTCACACCAAACATACATTCTTGAAGATCATATGGATGAGAATAGTAGTTATACCTTACAAAGGGAGTATCTTGAGGGTTTTTAGTTCTAAGTCGTAGCTCACCCCTTGATAAGGGAAAAGCCACCTTGCTAGCAATAAATGCTAGATATTGATAGGCCGTGTCATTTTCTTGTTGTAAATAGCTAGCAGACTCAATGTATATTTGTGAATTGTCTACTATACCCACTACTTGTATTTGAGCAAATTCAAGTGGCTTAGGGGATTCAATGGTAAATGTTGCACGTGGTGGATCTTGAATCCCTTTTCCTACATAATTTAAATCTAAAAGTACATTAATATTCAATTCTCTAAGTTGTTGTGATGGACCAATTCCACTTAATAGGAGAAGTTGGGGACTGCCTATGCTTCCTGCTGACAAAATCACCTCACTTTGATGCAACAATTGATTGATTAATACTTGGTAAGAGAGACCATCAACACTGCTCATAAACTCAATGCCAATAACCTTTACGTTTCCTACATCACATAATTGCATAACTAATGTTAAGAAAAATAAAAAAATAAAAATAAAAATTCTATTAGAAATTAAAATATCACATATAAACAAAAACCATTATTGTATCAAACATCGTATCTCAACAATCAATCTAACAAATCAATGTACCTGATGAGGTATTGAAGAGTAATCTACTGGCTGTAGCATTCAGAAGAACTACGATATTATCTGGATTTGCATATTTGAGAAGATCTGCAGCTGTGTGTCTCCTTTCATTGTTGTCAAAAGATGAAGCACTGATCTTGGTGCCCTCCAAATGATCCAAAGTATACCCACTGTAAGGAAGCAATCCAGCTTCCAACTGTGCATCCTTCACAGCAGAACTCCACCGAAAAAGCTTGTTTGGTTCGAAGGCATTCATCTTCTCCACCCATTCATACGACTCATTTACAAGCTTTTCATTCCACTCCATCTTCCGAATGTAGTCAAGGCTTGCCCTGCTGTAGAAGCCAGCGTTGATGGCTGTTCCGCCTCCCAGAACTCTTGCCCTTGCCATCTGCACTCCATCTTCTGACACAAATCCCTCGGCGACATAAGGGAACCCACTGGCATTCCCCAAAATCTTGAAAAAGCCTTTATTGTCTTCAACGTCGGGATTTCCATAGGGAGAGTCTCCCCTTTCCAATACCAACACAGAATAGTTCTGTGACAGTGTTGCTGCCAGAGGACACCCTGCTGTACCTCCTCCAACTACAATGTAATCATACGTTCTTGCAGCTGCCTTTTCAGCATCTGCTGTCATAAACGGAAATGGGTATTTTGCAAACACCAAGCATAAAGTGTCAGAAAAATGATTAAAATTTGAAAATACATCTCTCTCTAATCAACTTAAAAATATTGGTTTGAGACAAAAGATTGAAATAATTTACTAACCCAAATTCTGCGTCGCCGCTGAACAGTATAGCTGCTGATGATTTGTAAGAAATGATTTATAGTGAGGGTGAGTGCATGATTTTGTACAAGAAATGTTTTGTATACCTAATTGACATGAGAATATTAAGTACTTAGAAATGATTTATAGTGAGGGTGAGTGCAAGATAATGGGGATAAAAAATGACCTAAAAGCATTTTTTTTTTTGATAACACATATAATTATACATGGGATAATTATTTGAAGCATTTTTTCATACAATTCTTAAATCAAGTAAAAATATGAAATGTAGGATTTTATTTTTTAGTTTTTAAATATGTAATTTATTCTAATATGTAGATAGTAAATTTTGGTTAAATAAGTATGTACGAAAGTGTATTTTTAAAATATTTGATGGAGGAAAAAAATCATGTGGACAACATATATTTTTTTTAAGCAAAAGGCAGGATATGCTTATATATTTATTAATGTATAATTAGAGATTTACAAAGTGTCTTTGTCAAAACCAAGTAAATTGGAAAACGGATTGACTCTGTAACTAACAAACTTGCATGATAACCAGAGACCCATAACAAAGCCCATACCAAAAAAAATCCCTTACAAAATTCATGCTTACAACCCCTTGTAGTTGTGCTTGCTAATTTGCTAACTTAGACTCATACTATATACGATTCAAGAAGTTACATGGGAATTTCAAAAACTCTTATAGAGCAGATATACATTGTCGACAGATGGAACAAAGCCTGAATCATGACGCAAAATTCATTATATTTAGAGACAAAAAACACCTTAGAAGATGATTAAAATTAACCTTCCATGTCGAAGTTCCAATGAAAGGATGGAGGATCATTGTTGACGAGACATCGTGGGTTCACCGTGACTTTGAGTCTTGTCTCCTCGATACGCTAATGGGAGGTTGGAGGACTCTTATCGATGAGACCTTGATGGTTCGACATGACATTGTGAAATCTCTCCTCAACAACCCAAAGCATTGTTTTGGTCTTCGTCAGTGGGAATCAACTTCATCGAAGGGACTCTATGTTGAGTCTCTTCAATGGCCCGATGGAGCATGTTCAAACTTGGGCCATTACCGATACCATTTGTTGTTGTAGACAAGTGGTATCCATGCCATCGTGTCACCACATGTCACCATCCAATAATGCTTCCTGCCACATGTCATCCTTTCATTCACTCTTTGACTATATCATTGACGTACGCCATCCTTACCTTACCGGGTCTCACTGTCATGTCTACCTTACTGGGTCCCACAATCAACAACATATTGTCTTATCGCCATGTCGAATAGACATGCAACAAAGTCCTACCGAAATACCAAAGTCTCATTGATGGAATGGTCATCGGGATGTCGAGGAGACATTTGAACAAGTTTCGTTGACGACCTTCAGTCATGCTGATGAAAACCCTTGATGATGCCACCTGTCTATCTCATCACTAGGACACTACAACGTAATCCACAACAAGGATGTGGATTACCATTTACTCAATCCCATCACGCCACATGTCATCTTCATCAACACTATCACCCACGTCATTATGACTGGGTCCCACTCAGAGCGCTACCTTCTCATCGCCAAGTCAGAGAGACATAGCTAAAGGTCTCACCGCCATTGTTTAGTCTCACCGATAACACTTCCATACTCCATAATGCTTCATCGAAGTGACACACACAGAACTCCCTTCGATGACCCAGTGTCTCACCGATGAGATAGCATTCAGGCTATTGAAGAGACTCCACGACAAGTCTCGCCGATATGCTCTTGTCATGTTGATAAAGATCTTCACACAACATTTCCATGTCGAAGAGACATCTCCCATTCTCTCACTGATCACGCACTATCACGTTGACGTGAACCTCAGACCTAGTCAATCGATTGCCAAGATGTGAGGGGCCGGTCACGGGACAAACATAATTATCTTATGTCATTTCTTAAGCACCTTGCAACCACTAAACACAAGTCCCCAAAAAAATAGAACATTTTGATAGACTTCATCAAAGGGACTTGCAATAGTTGAAGGGAGACAATGTGATGTCTCCTCGATATGGTGATGAGTGACTTGGTAGCTTGTGAAAGATGGTTCGACAGGACATTGTGAAATGTCTTCTCAACAACTCGAAGCTTTACCTTGGTCTTTGTCGATGGGAATCAACTTCATCGAAGGAACCCTATCCTGAGTCTCTTTGAAGGCCCGATGAAGCATGTTAAGGAAGCAAATTAGAGAGACATAACCTTATCAGAGGAACTCAACTTCGAGTCTCCATGATGGATCGATGACAAAGATGAGACAACTTGTATCACAGGAACTCTTTTGACAAGCCAATAAACCTCATTGAAGGGACTTGCTTCTGTCGAAGGGAGGCGATATGGTAAAGAGTGACCCCATAACTTGTGACTCGATAGCTTGTGAAAAGTGAGCCCTTATTCATTAGGAAAGTACCTGCAAAGCAAAGAAACATTTTAGCATAAAAACCTTCACTTGCCTCTGATGATAACCCCATATCTTACGATCCAGCTTTTCCCGTTCCCTTGTACCATCACCACCTCAACTTCCGCCAATTGCTAAATGCTTACACACCAAATTTGACTCTGATTATCAACATGTGTGAACTTACAATCTACAACAAGCATATTCACTAGTGAAAGACTTTACTTATCCACACTCATAGATTCTTGTGCAGCTATCTCTACTAGTTGTGGATACATTTGTAATTGAATATCATTATATATTGAGACTTCTATACTGTCACAACCCAAGTTAGCCAATTTATTTTCCAGATTATTTCCCTCTCGATAGGTGTGCAAGATTATGTATGATTGAAATCTATCTAACAAGTCCCATACTCTTTGCAAAATATAATTTAGATTCCAAATTTGAATCTTTCTTCCTTTGCAAGCGTTTACAGTAATCAATGAGTCCCCTTCCATGTGGATCCTTGATATACCCAGATTTAACACCACCTCTAACCCTAATAGGACATCCTGGGATTTAGCAACATTATTTGTGCCCATTGGTAGTTTGTATGAACATGCTGCAACAACATTTCCTACTGAATCATGTATGCATATGCCTGCCCCTGAAGCTCCTAGATTCCCTCTTGACGCTCCATCAAAATTCAATTTTAAGTAACCAAAATGTGGGGTTTTCCATTTGATTTCTTTTCTATCCACCTTCTGTTTAATGCTTTGATGAAGACTCCCTAAAAATGGTAGTATTATATTTTTCCAAGCTTTCAAAATGAAATCATCCCAACTTGTGTAGAGTGAAGATGAGTTCTTGTATTTCAACACATGTGCATTTACTACCTCCAAAACTGCATTCTCAATTTTTACTTTAATGTTCTCAAGAGAAGATGATGTTTTCTAGAAGATTCACGAATTACACTCCCACCATAGGCTCCATATTAGTGCAGATGGAATAACCTTCCAAATAGATGCAAAAAAGGAGGTTTTATATAACATTGGCCAACTCTGAAAGATATCCCAAAGGGAGTTTGGAAAAGGAATCTAAAAATTTAATTTACTCTTTACAAACATCCAACATTCTTGTACAAAATTACATTGCACAAGCAAGTGGTTAACTGTTTCCAATTCTACATCACATAATGGAAATTTGAAGGGATCCACAATATTCAATTTTGTTAGATGACCACTTGTTAGTATCCTCTTCCTAAGCACCAACCATGCAAAAACTCCCCGTTTTTGGAAGTATTCTTTTATTCCAACAGAAAGTATAAGCTCTTTGTGAAACTAATTCTCCCCTTTTTTGGCTTAAAGCTCTGTAACCTTGTTGGACTAAATAAATACCCTCTTTTTATAAAGCCCACAAAATCTTGTCAGACCTCCTTGAAAGATACACATTTCTACTTTTCAATACTTCATGAAGTGGCAAAAAATGATCCGATGAGAGAGAAGAATCAGAGCTTGTTTTCCAAATCATTGTCCTTGTTAAAACTTACGTTTTCTTGACATAATCTAAAAAGTTTGGCCCCCATTCATTTATTAATAATTCCCTTAGTGGATGTAACTCCGGAATGTCCTTTAGAGGAGGCTTACCTTACCAAGAATCTTCCCAAAACTTTACATTTTTTCCATTATGAATTTCCCAAGTAATGTAAGAAGAAACAATGGGCCTACATGATATCAAGAAATTCCATATAGCTGATCCTTTTGGGGGGTTTCAAATGGTAACGATTCTTAAAGGACTGAAATTATCTAAATATTTAGCTTGCATTAGCTTACACCATTTTCCCTCTGGTTTTGTGTACATTTTCTAGACTAATTTAGCCCCAAATGCCTTATTTCTGATTGCGATGTTATGTATCCCTACTCCACCTTGCATTTTATCCCTTTCCATGCTATCCAAAGAGATTAAGGGTAATTTCTTTTGATCATTCATGTTTCCCTTCCAAAGAAAGTTTCTGATAATTCTCTCAATTTCTAAAGGATTGATTTTGGTGCTTTGAGTACCGCCAAAAAAAATTAGGGATACCAGAAAGTACATATTTTATTAAGAGAATCCTACCTAACAATGATAACCATCTTGCCTTCCACATTAGAATTCTGGATTTTAGTCTTTCTATCACTTTCCCCCAATAAGCCTCCTTGTTTGCACCCTTGAAAAAAGGGATGCCTAAATATGTTGTGTGTGGACAACATATTTAAAAGATATCAAATGAAAGTATTTAAAAAAAATTGTAGACAAATACAATTGATGTTGAGGTTTGGGATTTGATATTTTTTTAATTATTTATTTAGTATAATTAAGGTATAAATCTCAAACCCCTTGTGTATAATAATATTAATTTGACCTAAAATAATTGTAACATGAAGTTTTAATGTGTATATCATGATGTCTAACTTGGGCTCATATAATTTATTTTAAAATTAAAAGTTATTAAAAATACATGCAAGTATATTTTTTATTTTGTTTGAAATTATGTTTTGAAGTCATATTTTTTATTTAAATTAAGTTGAATGTTTGATAAAATATATTTTAAAGTAGACCATATAAGACTCATTAATTTTGTTACAAAATAGAAAGATAAATTTGTTAGCCATATCAATCAAAGTGTTTTTTAGTATTGGCCAATTATCAAATCCATTATAATTCAATATCTAGTTTGTTGAACTAGAATTTGAGTGTGTTTGGATATTTGGTACTACCAAATAGTTGACAATGCTTGTGTGCCAATCCTAAAAAATATATCTTCCATGGGTTTCATCCTTTAGTTTTGAGTCTTGGGTGTCACACATTTTTAGAACAAAAGCATTTCATCTTAATTGGACCTCAACTTCTTTTAGGTGTCTTAGATCATGATTTATCTTTTTATCCTTATTCTCATACTATCCAAATGACCTATACATACATTAAATCTACTTTCATTACAACATGTCCTATATTGAGCTCACACATTCAACATAAATGAGAAGCCACATAATATGAGAGATGAGTTCATTGCATAGGGTTCCTTATATTTGATCACCATATTTTATGATTTTTCTTTATTTTCTCAAGTGTATATTTACATGCTCATGTTCCTAGTTAGCATGTGATTGACATAAAGACATGTTTAGTGGTGCATGCTGATACAAGTGACTTTGGCATATATATTTTTTTCATGTTGAACCTCTTCCTTATACTTGATGGATTTTCTATTTGGGTAATTTTCCTCATGTGATCCCATTCTTCTAATCTTCTATTTTTTATATATGTCATTATATTTTGAATGATTCTTTTCTTCCTTTCAAACTCATTTCACTTTTTATATTTGGTTTCATGCTTGTATTCCCACTTGGGGAGACATTATTCATTTCTATATTCCTTATTTTCATATTTCCTCATATTCTTGTTTATATTCCCTTCATGTTGACATTTTATTTACAATTACCTTATGCTCTTATTTCCCACTTGGGTTTCCTAGTTTCTTTTACTTTCATAACCTTTTCCCTTTCATAAAATTACTTGTCTAAATTTGTATTCTAGCCTTATGTTCATTCTTTTTCCCTAACATTTAATCATTATATGATCTTTCTTATTAAAATTAAATTTTGTATCATTATTCTTATAGGTTATACATTATTCCTACCATATATTGATCTCATATTATTATATCCTACAAGTTCTAGAACTTACTTATTAATTTTAAATTTCTATATCATACTTATATAGCTTGAATGTTGTTTCCACTTTACATATTGATCTCCCAATTGCATATCATAAAATTATTAATGTTTATTTTTCTTACATCAATACATATTTCTTCCTCAATATTTACACATTGAACTTATATATTGATACATATTACTCCCTAGATTTGTTTGTTGCACATCCCTTACTCTACCATGATTCTAGAGTCATCCATATTCTACTTGTAGAAATAATTGTACTCTAGGGAAGCATCATTCCCATCACACATCACTCCTAATTTTCAATATATTTACATTTGAGGTATCATGTAACTTTCACAATTACATAATCATTGCCTTGCATCCTTACACTTGGTGGGTGTAATTACTTTCTTGTCATGCCTTATATATTTATATTGTCATATCTTTAGCATTTACATTTTATAATTTAGTCTATTCAAGAATTCCTTTATCTATTAAACTTTGGGTATCATGTTTCCCTCCTTGTGATGTTTCCCTCTGACATTGTAATGTCTCCTCGATGAAGCTATCAGGATGTCAAGGAGACTATCCACTAAGTCCCACCGACATGTGTCTGTCTCTTTGATGAAGCTATTGAGATGTCAAGGAGACTCACCATTTCTTCCCACCAAAATTCACTTTTCAACCCGATGAAATTGAAGCCCAAAATTTGAAGTGCTTATTGGGATGTCAAGGAGACTAGCCTCTTCATCTCACCAAATTCATCTATCAACTTGATGAACCTTCGACTGATGCTTTTTACACTAGTAAGTTTGAGACACCTATTTCTCAACAAATACTATATCCTTTCAATTTCTCATCCAATTGATTTTATCATAAAATAAATAAAAAATATACCAACTACTGGATCTTCTACTATTAATGTCATGTATGTCAAATCAAATTCTACAAATCTATGAATATTCCACTAAGTTTTGGTCCTTTGAAATTTTACAATGATAAATGAAGTACTTAAATGTACTTCACAATTAATTTGAGACCTTCTTCACTACATCATAATTCTCAAGTCTTGGGTTATACCTAAAATGATTCAATACTTATATTGGTTGGAAAATGCCTAGTCTAGTGTATACCATAGTATATATCAAACTACCAACTAAAGTGAAAGAACATGAACTATATTCTCTATCTCTGTGAGTGTCATAGGACACTACATAATTTTTTTTTTAACTCCCACAAAAAAAGGAACACTCAATGATATTTTATTTTTCCATTCTAAAACACCACTTATTACTAATAAAATTACCACTCCAAATTCATAATTGATTGACTAATAATTGATAAGAGAGGTCGTAAACACTACTCATAAAATTTATACTAAATTAATCATTATCTTTCCTACACTACCCATTTATAAATAATATTTTAAGAAATATTGTAAATTAAAATCACAAATAAGCTAAAAAATATTATATAAAATGTCTTATATCAATCTTCCTATTCAGAGGGGGGCTACTTAGAGTGCTGGTCAAATCATGAGAAAAAAATGTTGACATTCCCTTTGGAAGATAAATAGGGAGGGGTGTTGGTGTCCTCCTCCTCAGGGTGTGTTGAAAATGAACACAAATGGTTCTTCTCGTGGAAATCTAGGCCATGTTGGTATTGGAGGTGTTGGGCGGACTAGTTCTAGGACTATTGAGTTTATCTTTTCTATTTATAAGGGTTGGTATACTAACAATGTGATGGAGGCTCTTGCCATTTTATGTGTTGTGGAGCGTGGTTGTGCTCTTGGGTGGAGATGTATCATTTGTGAATCTGATTCTTAGGTGGTAGTGACTTTGCTGAAGAGGCAACAGTTAGAGGATGCTAGTTGGCATTTTGGCTATTATTATAAAATATATTCTTAATCTGTGTGCTTCCTTGGATTTTGTTTCTTTTTTTCATATTCGTCGAGAATGGAATGGGGTTGTCAATTACCCCCAGATTTTTCACAAAAGTTGGACCAATTAGTGGAGATAGATAGGGATGTGTAATTCCCTTGCTTTGTATTGCTCTTTTTTGGATTGAATGAATTTTTACCCCTCTTTTAGTTTTAACTTATGAGGTATTAATTTATTAGGGTTCTAATACGAATAATTTTTCCCTAAAAGTTCAAAATGTTAATACTAATATTCAATGAAATGCTTAATTTCATATAAAGAAATATTTATATTTTTAAAATAACAAGTTCAAGCTATATGTCATGCTCTATAAATTAATTATTTTATGAGTATTTTAAGTCAAATTAAGGTTGTTGTATACAAGGAGTTTTACATTTATATCTTAATCCTACTAAATAATTAATAAAAAATGATTAAAAATATAAAAAATATATCTATGATCCCTATTCTAAAAAAAATGCACTTATCCACAAAAGCATTTGAAAAATACTTTTATCTAGTAGTTTTAAGTGCAACATACACATGCATATATTTTTCTCTATAAAATATGAAAAATATCATTTTTGCACTTCCTTTTTTTTTTTTTTATAATCTAGGTATTAGTATAAATTTCATGTTTGGAAATGAGAAAATAATGATAAATTGAACATATTTTTTTATATAATATTAATATTTTATCTAGAAGTGCTTTGAATCATTACCACAAGCACAAATAGGTCTAATTTTTAAGAATAAAACTTTCTACCTTTTGGTCAATTTTGTCCTTACTACTTTGAACTCAACCTCACTATATATCATCATTAACTCTATACTATCTTCATGTAAATTAGGCCTAGAAAATTGTACAATAAAATAATTTCCTAAAATAGTAAAATAAGTGTATAGAAAAAAGATGAATCAAACTTGGATATTTCAGATTTTATATGAAATCTGATGCATAGAGGCTCTAGAATCCTACAAAGTTGACTAGAAATGTTGACTGGGACACTTACACCAAGTTGGGTGACTTAGTCCAGTTTTGGGGAAAATCTTCCAGAATAGGAATATGCCAAATGCGTATCCAAAAATGTAGAAACCACTTTTCAGGCCTAGTAGTGGGACTAATCTGCCACAGATGGAGACTTATTCCACTTGGGAATTTCTGAAAATTCAAGATAGGATTTTGTAGCTTTTAGTCTACACTTCCTTTTATACATCAAGGGTTTGGTAAGTTTATGACATTGCATGTTGTTTATTTATCATTCTCTTCTTATTTCATTTCATTATCTAGGGTTTGATTACCAAAGTGGGGTTTGACCAAGGGAAACCCCTATACTCTAACCCTTAACCCTTTCCCCCCTCCTTGCATGTGTGTTTGTAGGTCTTGTATGTAGATTTATCAAAGAGGAAAGTGTCAAAAAGGTGTTTTCAATCCATCAAAGTCATCAAAGTCAACAAAGCCCTAATTGAAGCTTGGAGAACTCTCTCAGCCCATTTTTTGCAGAATCTGGACCAAACACCTGTCAAAAAAGGAAGTGTAGACTAAAAGCTATAGAATCCTGTCTTGCATTTCTAGAAATTCCCAAGTGGACTAAGTCGCCATCTGTGGTAGATTAGTCCCACTGCTAGGCCTAAAAAGTGGTTTTTGCATTTTTGGATACCCATTTGGTAGATTCCTGTTCTGGAAGATTTTCCTTGAAACTAGACTAAGTTGCCCAGCTTGGCGTAAGTGTCCCAGTCAACATTTCCAGTCAACTCTGTAGGATTCCAGAGCCTCTCTGTATCATATTTCTCTCATATAAAATCTAAATTAATTTATCAATATTATATTAAACTATCTATGTATATAATTAGTCAAAAATAAATATTTCACATTTAAGAATGCATCATTAGGACCATTATAGTCATCATGAAAATTTCCTCATAAAGATCATAATATCAAATCATTCAATACATAATAGTGCAATGGAGTATCACTATGTGAAGTTAATAAAGTATCATGAATGCATATGATATCATCATGTGAAGGAAGGTGATGCAAAAGATAAGTAATGATAAAATCAACAGTGAGATCTAGATGATTGAGGATCATATATGGGAAGATATGTATTTTTTAAAAACCATGAATCTATGGATGCAAGATTATCATGAAAAATAAAATAAATATCATCATGATATAAAATATTCTATGAATAAAAGAAAGAGGTACAATTATATCATCTATGTCCATACTTGATGTAGGAGCATCTCAGGTGTAGACCAATAATCATCACCCATTTTTTTTTTTTTCTTGTTCAGTTAGTTTTTATTTTAGATTTTTTGGTTTTGGTTCAATTTTGGCGTTGTAGGTGAAAATTGAAGAATTTGAGATTTAATGCTCTTTCAATTTAATTTCACCTCATCTATAGCCCTTGCCAGGTGGATAACTAAGGATTTGAATTTGAATTAATTAATTGATTAATTTCTATGCTCACATAGCACTTGTAAATTTAATTGCCAGGAAAGAATTTGTAAATTTAACATATTTCCTTCTAAAGTGTAACTTTATAAATTTATATTTGCTAGAAATTGGAGAGACAAGGGGCATTGCTAGGAGGAGAATGAGAAAAGACATTGGGAAAAGGAAAATTAGAGTTTAGAAAAAGATTTGGAAGGTTAGAGGAAGCTAAACACCAGGAGGAGTAAGGGGGGAGAATTTGGTAGAGAGAAAAAATCAAGAACAATGGTAGATTTTACTAGGTGGATAGTGAAAAAAGAGGTGTGTAATTCATTCTAACAAGATTAGAAGTCATAGAAAGTAGTCCACATTGCCATAGGGGGTGTGGGAGTTCACCAGGAAGAATATTTTTTGAATAAAAAATAGATTTGTAATTGCAAATTTGAATCCTGCAGGTGAAGCCATGATTGGGGTGTTGATTTGGAGGAGAGCATGTACATGCATGAATTCTCTATTTTGGAACTGATTGTACCAAAAAAATCAGATCAATAAAATTGCAATGTTAAGTTGGTTCCTGTTTGTGTTGAATTGAGTTGGTGTATGAAGTATTTTGAAGGATGAAAGAATGCATACCTGTAGGTTGTAATTTCACCATTTTTTGAATGTATGATTTGAATTGAAGTCATCTTGGCTACAAATATTTATTTTCCTAATAAGGCTCATAATATTTAATCTGCGTTAATTGGTATCAAAGAAAGGATTGGGACTGTGCTTGGAGAAGACCCTAAGTGTTGGTGTTGTGGGTAACTGGAAGAGAGAAGACCTGAAATTGTATAGGGTACCAACATTGAATACCGAGGATGAGGATGTAGATGGAGAGGACCATGAAATGATGATAGTGCAACCATAATGGAGATGCTAAGAGGCATCAAAATGAGAATGGATGCAATGGAAATGGTGCAACGAAGAGGAGTGCCTATGATAGATGTCAGTGAGGATGAAGGAGAAGTAGAAGCCCCCAAAATTGATCTAGAAGATGAAGGTGAGAATATAGAGGAGAGTAGATTTTTGAAAGAAATGGTGAAGATGAACAACAGTTTGAGAGTGGAAACCTCAAGTTGTAATGGAAGCTTGAATCCACAAAATTTAATTGATTGGATATAAAAATGGAGAATTATTTTGAATATGAGTTGATAGAGGACCTGAAAATAGTGAAGTTTGATTGCACGAAGTTGAAGGTACACATGTCATTATGGTGGAATCACATGTAGGTTGATAGACAATGAAGAGGCAAGGATAAAATCATAACATGTAATTGAATGATAGCAAATATGAAGTATCAATTTTTGTTGAAAGATTATCAAGTAAGTTTGTTTTGATAATTACAAAATTTGAAGCAAAAAGAGTTAAGTATGAAAGCTTATACCAAGGAATTTTAGATGTTGAATATATAGGTTAGACATGTGGAGGATGATTCAATTTTTTTTCAAGGTATATAAATGGATTGAGATATAACATTCAAGATGAATTGGCTATTTTGCAAGTTCATATGGTGGAAGAGGCATATCAATTTGCCTTGAAGGCTGAATAAAAATTGTCATGAAGACACCAAGATAATACAAGAGGAAGAGGAAGGTCTATCATGTGAAGTGAACCAACAAGTAATAGAAAGGAAAACAAGTTTTTGAGGAGTCAGATAACACTTCATGCAAGGAGGAATCAAGTCAAAATAGCAGGGGAAGAGGCTATTCTAGAAGAGGTAGAGGAAGGGGATTTGGAGGCACATGTTACCAATGTGGAGAGGTTGGACATAGGGCCTTTGAATTCCCTCAAATACAACAAGAATCTAGTAGGAAGAGTGTAACAAAGAATTATGCAACACAAGCTGATGAAGAGAGTGTGAATTCCCCAAAGAAAGTAGAAGAGCTCGAATAGGGAGAGCCATTGATGCTGAATAGAGTTCCTTTGAAACTAGAAAAAGAATAACTAGAGCCAACACAAAGGAAAAGTTTATTATAAACGGTGTGTAAATCAGGTGGTAAGTATTGTAAAGTAGTTGTGGAAAATGAAATTACTAATAATTTGGTCTCACAAGAGATGGTAGAGAAGTTGCAATTGAAAAGGACAAAACATCCAAATCCTTACCAAGTCACTTGGTTGCAAAAGGATCATCAAATTTTGGTAAGCGAAAAAAGCTTGGTTCAATTTTAGATTGGTAATTATGTTGATGAGGTGCTGTGTGATGTAATGCCCGTGGATGCTTGTCATGTCCTTTTGGGAAAACCATGGCAATATGATAGACATGTTGTGTATGATGGTTGGGAAAATATGTATACCATATGTAGTGTTGAAAAATGTACTCCTTTACATTTCACACTATGTATGGGTCCCCTAATTTAAATTGGAATTAATTAAGCCTCTAATTTTCTAAATTTTGCATTTACAATCCTAATTAATTACAATTTTTGAAAGGGGAAAATTATGATTTAATTAATGAATTTATCATTATTAAGACCTCGAAATGAATAGGTCCTGATAATTTAGGTTAGGACCCATTCACCCTAGGGTGACTGGGTCCCCCTTAAGATCATAAATTCAAATTTTAAACATGTTTTTGGCAGCATCTTAAGTCATAAATTCAAGATTTAAGCGTTGGATTGTAATTTTTAATTTTTGGGAAATTAGGAAATTGTCTATAAAAGCAAGGTCTTTAATCAATTCAAATCCTAGAAGAAGAGATCTAGATTTTGTATGCAAGCATTCCTATAGCAAATATTAGTGTCAAAGGTGTTCAAGAGTAGATTTATCAAACATTTTTTGTAGTATTCAAGATCTCAAGCATCATGTCAAAGTTATCAAGCATCAGGCATGTTTTTGGATCTAACATTGTGATGTAGGTTTCAAGTTTCAAATCAAGATTCAAGCTATCAAATAAAGGTCACATCAACAATCAAGCCATTTCACGCAACATCTACTAAGTTGTAGTCCTTCAAAGGTTTCAAATCAAAGGTTTAGTGAGTTGCAACACAACACTTGTTCATTCATCATTCCTTTCATGTTTCATTGTTTCAATTCAAGGTTTAATTACCAAAATGGGGTTTGACCAAGGTAAACCCCTATTCACCAAAAACAAACAATTTTCCCCTCTTGTGTGTTTTGCAGATCTTAGGTTGAAGAAGGATTGAAGATCTCTTAAAGAGAAAAATTGGAAAGGTTGTCATCAAGCCATAGAAACTCACCTATAGGATTTATTTTAGAACTTTCGACAGTGAAATCCAGAGAATTCAGGAGTGAAAACATAGGACCAGAGGACCTAGAGAGAAATTTTAGAGAGCCCTTAAAAGACCCATTCGCCCTAGGGTGAATCTGTCCTAGAGGACACTCTGCAACAATATTTTGGTGAAAGGTGCAAAACTACTAAACCCTCTTAGATCTTTCTAAAAGTTTTAGGTTCTAATAGAATAAGGTTTAATCTTCTGATTTCATGTGTTGCATTGCATTTTTGGGTTAATTTACTATTTTTAGTCTTTCTCTCAAAAGTGTTGTTTGAGTAGCACTTCCCTATCTTAGATCATAAGGAAAATAGCAAGATCTCCTTTAAAGTTGACTCGCCTAAGGGATAAAAGTCAACCTTGGCTCAAGGGATCTCTTTTTCCTAATGAAATAGAGGAAAATAGGTGCATGATACCCCATTTTTCCTTTTTTATTTATAGTAAGTTATTAGTGAACTCCCCACTTTAATGAAGAGCCTATTTTTCTATGTTTCACCATCACAAAGGATGGACAAGAGTATCGTTTGATACCATTGAAGGACAAGGAGAAGAAATTAAGGGATAGTTCATTAGTTTTTTTTCATGCTAGTGAACAAGTTGTGACAATGGCAAGTAAGGTTGGGAGCAACCCAATATTAGTTCATGAGAAGAGAGCTTTGAGTGAGGTAAAGGGAGGTGATGAAGAGTTGGTGTAGCAGTTGCACAAAAAAGAGAAAAAGAAGAAGGGGTAGCTAAATGATTGTAAAAGGAGCGAAGAGAGTCATTGGAAAGAACCAAATGGAGGTTATCACTAAGTTGAGTGCAGGTTGCAACATAAGAAAAAAAGGATTATGAAAGAGGATATAAGTAAAGAGGTTTGGATTAGTGGACAAAATAATCCCATGGATGAAGAAGAAATTTGGATGAAAAATGAGCACGAGAGCACCATATGAATCTTCCAAAATTGTTCATAAGTTATAGCCTCATGGAACATTTCTCCTACCTGGTGTGTCTAATGTAGGAGCATCTCAGGTGTAGAGCAATCCTCATCACCCAAAAATATTTTATTTTCTTGTTCAGTTGGTTTTTGTTTCATTTTTTTTTTGTTTTGGTTCAATTTTGGTGTTGTGGGAGAAAAGTGAATAATTTGAGCTTTAATGCTCTTTCAATTTAATTTCACCTCGTCTATAGCCCCTGCCAGGGGAACTGTTGATGGTGTTTTTAGCACAACATAGATAGAATACAAGTATCCTATCTCTCTTGAAAGGTAAATTTCTATTAGCAAGCCTTAAGAAATGAACCCAAGATCTCCAATGTCAGGTCTTGAAAATGCACAAACAACTCAGTAAAAATGTGATTTGCTAAAAATCACAAGGGGCCTTACAATTCAACAATGTTGGAAGTACTTATCATCAGATATAGCAATGTGGTGATGCTTTCAATCAGGTAACACTAACTCAAAGAAAGATCAAAAGGAAAAATTGTTTAAGAGAGATTCTAAAACTAACACCTAAGATCAATCACAACGATGATGAATGTTGTAGATAGAAAAATACCCATAAAACCAATCTTTGCTTGATCAAGGATAAGCCTACAACTACACAAAAATAGTGCAATCTTCAAAGGAAATGAAAATATTTTCAAACTATGAACCTTCATTCACATACCCAATTGTTCGCGCAACATGAACAAGTATTCATAGTTGAACTAAGTGCAATATTTGGCTTAGACTACCTTTACAAAACAACTTACAATCAACAAATTACCAAAAGTATGAGAAAGAGACTCATAAAACATCATTAACAATCTACCATCATCATGAAAGAAATTAAATCTAACATTGAGAATCAAGAACAAGAAACCATAAACCTTCAAAGTTGAACACAAAAGTTCACCAAATCAATGACTCAATTGCATTAACTTCTTTGGCATTTACATAACAATCTCCAATTCTCTCTCCTCTCCTACAACTAACTCCTAATTTCTAACTTCTTCTAACTATTTACAAATGAGAAGGCATTAGCCTTTTATAGATTTTACATTTCAAAATTAATGGCTAGGATTAAATCAATCCAAGGGCTCAGATCACTCATCTAGAAGAATCAAGAAGTTACATTAAGTTTTGGAACTCATGATACATCATCACCTAATCAGAAAAATTGGTTACATAATGGAGCAATGAGAAAAAAGTATTCTACCACCTTGACATTGATGAAAATCCTTATTGGAGCATAAAATAGCTTCATATGCCATCTAGAAACCTCCTCTAACTAGACACAGTCTTGGCACAAATTCTTATGCAGTACCACATTTTAATATTTGAGTTGAATTCAGGTTCAACTTTAAAATCTTCTTGGCGGCTTATCTAGCGCACATATCCATAGGAAGAGACATTTGAAATAGTTTGAATTCCTCCCCATTTGGCACATTTTCATATGTAAGATTTTTCCTATGATGATTCTTCTAATATTTGATAGTGCATATCCATTTCCCTTTAGCTTATTTCTTCGCATTATTCCTATTAGGGCACAAAATTACATTAAATTAGGAACCATTAAACCCAGACTAAATAAAAAATTCTAGAGCATACCTACTTATGTTACAACATAACACTTCAAATCAAAACCGATAGTCATAAAAGTCAGATTTCAAGTATAGGTTTTCCCTCTCTATGGAATACACCAAAATCTTTAGGCATAGTCCTACATCCCTTATTAATCAGATATTTCAAGTGGAATGACTAGGCAACACCATCACATATCAAAGTAGCCAACATTTACTTCAAACATCTTTGATAACTATAACAACATCCTGAATCCCCTTTTATCAACAATGTATCAACACACATGTTTCAACATAGGTGATGATCGAATCCCTTATTGACACTCTTAGAGAAATGCAATATTTATTCATATTTTGCATCTGAAAGATAATGACAAGACCCACTTATCATTAACAACTCACAACCTCTGCTAGAATGATCCGCTACTCAATTAACTTTATAATGTTGAAGCCTCCCTCATAATGAACTCTTTTGATCTCTACTTGGAATCTTCATTCATAGCATTTGTGAATTTATAACACCATTCAATTGAGTTTGTCTAACATGTTCCATAACAATGTATATAGACCATAGTAACATCCACATCTCTTTAATGTTTTTACGGACTTTATTTCATTCTTCATTGCAAATTCCCACAGACTTTCACCTTCATCTCTGTCATCAATCCAATCCATTACAATCACTTTTTTTTGTTTTGTTTTGACTTAACCATTCTCATGGATTTGAAACCCTTGTGGAATCAATTTCATAATTGGTAAGCTACAATCATTAGAACATTCGTTAAACACCTTCATCGACTTGAAACAATACATGACCTAGCCTTATATCCATGCATTCTTTTCCTGTTAGTGAACTTTGGCCTTTCCTCTAGATCGAAAGCTTGCAGATTTTAAAGCGGCAGGTTCTACCTTATACAAATCCAATATCAAAACTTTGTGAACATATCTCTTTTATAAACTTGCTTCCACCAAATATCTCGAATCCATTTCCATTTGATTTCACAATTGTTGAATAACAACAGGCACTATTAGTTCGCACAGAAAACTTCATGACTCATTTAATATGAATATCTCCTTCACAACCTCGAACCCTTTGCTCACTCTGTATTGTTACCAATCTTCTTAAGATCATTCGACATCTTCATGTTCACACTTATTTGTTAGAATCCTTGACCTATATGCGGTCATTGATCTCCACAACACATATTCTATCTTCATGAACTTTGACCTTCTCATCACAAATTTTAAATGAATACCTTCGGACTAAAGCCAACAGAATATATTTGAAATTGTTCATGCTTTCTTACTTACCTTTTGATGAGGGCACAATCCGAGACTTAGAAATAACCCAGAAACAAGAGAATAATTTTATTATTCAGAAAATGGAGCTTCTTACATGCAAAGGATCTCAAATCCCCAAGTTCTACAACACATGCAAGTTACAGAAAGCTACAGAATAACCCTTTTGCAATATGCGAGCTTGTCCCCAAAAAGTTACCCAAAAATTAGAAACCCGCCCATAAATAGAGCTCCTCTTAGTTTGGAGCCAAAACAACATTCAAATTTGAGTTTAGGCAGTTTGGCACCGAAAATTTACAACCTGAAGTTCAAATTTTAAAAGAGCATT